>JAFLJL010005393.1:0-13262 GCA_018398815.1 Conus ventricosus
GGGCCTTTGGGTTTTTTCTTAATAGTTTTGGGTTAAAATTTTTTTAGTAAAATAAAGAAGGGAAACCCTGGCCCCTTAATCCAAAAACAAGTGCTGTCTTTTCATATTCAGGGTCATTTTTGTTTTTGACTTAAAGGGCCCCTTGGGTTTTGGGCCAGGGGGATTGGATACTTATTTTTGGGGGTCATTTTGTTTTTTTATTTTGCAATATTACTGGCCCAGAATTTTTCGTTTTTTTCCGCCCTTCTTCATTTGCCAGCCCAAGGATTTCATTATTGGGTTTTATTATTGTGCCTATCTGGAGTCGAGGTCAAAAGGCAGCGTAAAAAACCATCCCAAACAGCAAAGTCATTTTCGATCTTGCAAATTGTAAAACTTTTTGGTCCCTTTTTTTTACTTGAAGGAAAATCAACTGTAAATTTAAAAGACGTCCTCAAATTTGTAAGTAATGTTTTTGTGCGTCAAAACCAGTAGAAGGATAGTAGCTCGACTCGTTTCTTGCGAACCAGCAAAACCAACGTAAGTACAATAAGTCGTTTATTTCTTTCTATTCCTGCTTTATTTAGGCCCTTAAATGCTAATATAAATGTTGCCCCATGCGTTTTTTTGCTCTTGCCTAGGAACAAGTGAACAGCCCCTGAAGAGAAAGGTATAAGGAGGATTCCAGTCATAGTTATACTTTCTGTGCCCCCCCCAAAAATAAGGGTGCCAAACCATGATTAAGCCAACTTTTTGTCAAAGTCTGCCCTGCCCTTTAATATTGAATTCGTTAAGACCTTTCAAAAGCCTTCTTCTTTTCTGTTGCGAAGGTTTAAAACGTTTGTCTTTGGAAGGGCGCTTGCAATTCAGAAAAAATACGTCTGAAGGTGTAATAGAATAAAATTTGTACATGACCCCCCAAAAAGGATGGGGATGATTTAAGTTCCCCATACAACACTCCACACCCTTTGATGCAAAAAAACCCCAAAAAGTTTAACGGGTTTGATAAAACTGCATCGGATAAAAAACCACACTTTCGGGTGTGGTCTTTTTAAATAGGAGGGTTAAATAGCCTTCAATGGATACTAACCTTTACTTAAAAGGTGTCAGACGAGTCACAGAAATGAAAGAGTATCATTGAAATTTTTTAAAAGATTGGTGGGGCCCAGCAGAATATTTTGCTTATAATTTGAATGGAATTTTTTTTTAAAATTTTTTAAAAAATGTTAAAACAATAACAACCAAGACGTCCTTCTTTTTTTAGAACTGCTTTTGATAACGATTGCGGAACCCCGAAGGGTTGCACTCCAGAATTTTTTTACAAAGTCGAGGGTTTAATATAACTGAATCCCGGGTAAAAATAAGATTAAAAAAATAAAAAGCAGGAAATTAGTTAGCCTTTTTCCAACCATTTTATTACGGGTTTTTGCTCACTAAAAGAAGCAATGATAACTTTTACATTTCTCCAAACTTAACAAGCGAACTGCATGTTAACATTCAAACCTGAAAAAAAGAAGTAGGTTCTATTTTTATAAGAGCTAGCTAAAATGTTTGGCTTTACAACGCAATCACCCACTTTAGGTTTTTAAATTCGCCCAAAAAAACTACTTATAGGGGGGAAAGACCCTCAAACTGCATTACATTTCATTACTCTAGTTCATTTGGATGAGCTGAGCCTGTGAAAACTTATAAGGGGCCCTCAACTTTTTTTTAAAACTCTTTCCGTCGGGAAATGCAATTGCGATTATGAAATTATACAATTCCCTAATTTTACAGTTTAAAAAATTGTTTGTGGGAGGGTCGGATCATTTAATAACAAATCGCAACAAAGCAGGAAAAGTTGTGAAAGGATAACCCACACATTTTTAGAAATAAAATAATTAGTTTTTTTCTAAAAAAATGCCGCGGGACCAGAAGACCAAGTTACATTAGCGCCCGGAGGGGTTAAAAACCCTTTGAATTAAAAGACCCTTTCGACGTTACGGACTTTGAACAAAACGGTGAGATAGGCGCTTTTTTGGGTTTGGGGGGGAGTCACTAAAGAGGGTGTTTTAAAAAACGTAAAAAAGTAGGCGACAGCAAAAGGTTTCCAAAACTAGAACAATGCGCAATGTAAAAGAAATAATGCGGCCCCTAAAAATAAAAAAATAGTTCGAAAGCTTGACAGCAAAGGGCATTAAAACCCATTTTAGGGGGGACATAAATTTTGAATTATAACCCCATTTACATTTTTTGACCCCAAAAAAAAGTTTCAAAAAGCATTTAATTTGGGCCCTTTACATGTAGTTTTATGCCGGGAAAATAGTGGGAAGAGATTTGAAATAAGCCGTATGGAAAAAAAAGTCATCCTCCACAGAAGAGAATCAGTTTTAAAAGAGCTTCTACAAAATTACGGTCTTTCCCGCAAAGAAATTGGGAAAGACACGTTAAAATTATTTGAAATTTCTTCTTAAAGAAAAGGAGGGGGAGGGGGTTTGGGGTTAGTGACGTCCTTCTAAAAGGAATTCTAATTCGTGGAAAAAACTTAACGTTGACAGTCTTAAGTTACGGTGTCTTTCTTCAAAAAGGGAGGTATTAGGTCAAAACAACAAGCAAAAAAAAAAAATATTAGTCAAAAAAATAGAAAAAAATTTTTACAGAACTAAATTGGATTAATCTTACACATTTGGGCCCTTTTTGGGTTTTTTTATAGAACAAGTTTTGAAGAGGTATAAAAAACAAATAACGGGATAGATTAAATTCGTTAAAAAAACCATGGCGCGTTAAATTTATGAAAAAAACTCCTCTTGTTCATTGTTTTGTGGCAGTGGTTGTGGAAAAACAATTTTTGCCCCTAGACCTATTCAAACGTTTATCGCTAAAATTTTTGATCATATTGTGATTTTTCTGCCCAAAACACTTAAATGGAACAAAGCATATCATGATAGAAGGTTTTATGGACAATGAGACATATATAGTTGATCCTAGAAATAACTGATGAGTGTTTTTAGAACATTTTTATGACTTTTTGAAGGAATGCAGACACTTTTTTATTATACGACTGTTCCAAAAAGAGACATAGTTAAAAAAAAAAATACTTTTAAAAAAATGGCTTTCAGGGGAAGACATGCGGGGATAAGTTGGGGATTTTATGCCAAAAATATAACCGTTTTAAAAGACTTTGAGAACAGTTAAAAAAATGTTTTTTTTTCATAAAAGCAAGACTCTTGATGAATGTTTGCCGAAAAATGTGTTATTGCAAATGTCAGGAAAAAATAGGTTTAAAGCAAAAACTAAAACCTGAAAATTTTAGTAAATTAGTATTAAAAACGGATACCCTACACGTATTTTTATTTGTAGGGTTTATAGGAAAGAACTATAAAATGCCCTTTCCCAAAAATCACCCAAGGCAACCCAAATATAAAAGTATACTACTGTTGGGGTTTCTCAAACTTTCCACATTTTGGGCCCCATTATCGTGATCTCTGATTGGGTTGGGCCCAGGGCGCCATGGGTCTCAAGGGAACCCGAGGGGACTAAAATGGCCAGTGCGAAAAGTTTTTTTCATTTTTTTATTGAAAAAAGATCGGGAAAAAAAAAGATTAAGCAAAAAAATAAAAACTGAAAAGTTTATAAATTAGTATTGAAAACGGATAATCCCACACGTTGCATGTTTGTAGGGTTTTTTAGGAGAGAACTATAAAGCCTATCCTAAAACCCCCCGCCCGAAATTGTTGAGGGGGGGTGAGTTAGGATTGGCATTTTTGTTCTTCATGGTTTTTTTTTAAAGCGTTGGGTTGCCTATTTTTTAAAACTGTACTTCATGTGGGGCAGATTTGATTTTTTTGGTGCCTGATTTCATGAATGCGCAAGCTGACTCGTTTCCCGGGGCCTCCCCATTTTTGTTCCGGTAGGCGGGGCCCCTCTTTGGGCAGTTGACGCACGTGCATGAAGTTTTCATTTGTAAAGTGTGGGTCGTCTTGACGTGGCTCTGGTAGTCAGTGGATGTTAAGCAACGTTAATAAAAATAATAATAATTTTTATTGATGGATTGTTAGTACGGATAAGAGAGGAGTGTAGGAGTGGTAAATATTATTTTCTTTTTTGCCGCTGCTGGGTTTTTAATATTGATGCCTATATGTGTTTTTTTTTTAGTTTTTTTTTTTTTTAAAAATTCCGGTGCCATTATAAGGGCCCCAACAGGGGGATGGAGTTCGATATGTTGTTATTTTTTGGGTTGGTTTTGCTATTCGGTCTTTTGGTAGTCGCTGTTATTGTTGTTGCCCCGTTGACTTTTCTGTTTCATTGTGTTGTGTTATTGTTGGGTCCCCCTGTGCTGCTGCGGGCTAGTGTTATATCCCATCCCAGTGAAATTGTCAGTATGTAAATTTTTATGGGGGGTGTAGTTGTTCTTGTTTGTTTTGAGACTGGGTCTAAATTTTAGGGGGGGTTTTGAGTGTTGACTGTGATGGTGCCTGGTTCTGTTTTTTTAACCTGTGTTGGCCCAAAGGCTTTTGTGGGGGGTCTTTTGGTGACGATGGAGCACTAAAAAAGGGTTTTTGGTTGTCCGGTTGAATCCCTTTTGGGTTTTTTGTGACTCTGAATGGTTTTTGGGCCCGTTGGGCCCAGGCTTTATGGGGGGCGGAATTTGTCCCCCAGTCATGAATGAATGAACATATGTTTTGTTGGGGGTTTCATCCTTGGTGTGTTAGTAATTTCTGGCAGGAATGCAGCTGTACGGTGGTTCTTTTTGGATGTGATTGTGAAAGGACAGTGTGGAAATGTGCAAATGTAGTTGAATCCGCCCTGATTTTGGAGCAGCAGGTGTGTCGGTTTCGTTAGTGCCCCGTTTCCCCCGGTGGATCAGCAGCACCCTGTTGACCAACGTCGGGGCGATGTGACAGCTGAGGGGCCGACCAGGCGGAGTGACCCAGGCCGCCCCCGGCTCCACCCTGCCGAGTTGTGGGCGTGTGGGAAGCGCGCGCGCCCATGTTTGGTGGTGGTGCAGATCACCGGTTCGTACACCCAATTTTTGGGGGCAGCTATTTCCCATGGCGTTATCGACGGGTTTAAGCTGTGATTTCGTGTTTCTGCAGTAAACCTTCGCTACTATTTTTTATCTTAAACGTAGTACGTGTTATCGTCTTCTGCATCGTCGCGTCGCGTCGCTTTTGCCGCGTTACTCCGTCATAAACGTTTTGTGAGAAATGAGATTTAACCCCGAGCCAAACGGTGCCCCCAAAAATTTTTCGCGGCCTGTGAGTTGTGGGGTTTTCCCCGGGGGGAATGAAATCTGTTAGGGACATTAAGTTGATGATCATATATTTGGGGGGGGGGGGGGGGGGCATTTTTTTAAAGTTTGGTGCATCATAAAAAATTTTTAAGGGGCCTTTCTTGTGGTCCAAGGTTGTCCCGACTTGTTGGTCCCATGGGTGGTTGCTTGAAGTGGTTTTTGATGTAGCTTGTTTGTTTTTGGATATTTTGTGTATGTTGTTTTTGGGAGGGCTATCGTGTAGGATGGTGGTGTGTACTGTTGATGTTGGGAGGGTCTATATCTGCGGGGATGGTGGTGTGTACTGTTTTTTGGGAGGGTCTATCGGCGGTGGTGGTGGTACTGTTATGTTGGAGGGTCTATGTGCGGGATGGGCTGTGTACTTTTGATGTTGGGAGGGTCTATCGGCAGGATGGTGGTGTGAAATGTTGATGTTGGGAGGGTTATCGGCAGGTGGTGGGTGTACGTTTTGTTGGAGGGTCTATCGTGCAGGATGGTGCTGTGTATGTTGATGTTGGGGGGCCCTTATTCGTGCAGGAGGGGGTGTTACTGTTGTGTTGTGAGGGTCATATCGTGCAGGATGGTGGTGTGTATGTTGATTTGGGGGGTCATATCGTCAGGTGGTGGTGTGTCCTTTTGTGTTGGGAGGGCCTATGTGCAGGATTTGGGTGACTGTTGTGGGGGAGGGTTATGTGCAGGATGGTTGTTGTACTGTTGATGTTGGGGGTTATATCGGCAGGATGGGGTGTGTGCTGCTCGACAGCGTGTGTTTTAAATAAAATATTGTTTTTTTGTCCCGTTGTGTGGGGTGTTTGTATGAGGGGGGGGTGTTAGTATGGGTTTTTTCCCCTTCGCCTTAGCGCGCCCTGACAATTGGTGGAGATGCGGGGTACCTTTGTTTTGGGGTTTAGGTAAATGGGGGGGGGGGGGGGGTTAGTTTGGGGCGGTGGTTTGGGTTGGGTGCGCCCCTTTGGGTTAGGGGGCGGCGCGATTAGAACTGTGGGGCTGCGAGCATAACCTCAGTTCCTTTGCCCCGCTTGGGGCGTTAGTATTATGCGTAGTTAGTGGGATTTTGGTGGGGTGTTAAGTTGGGTGTGCGGATAGGGGTTTTTGGGATTTGTGTGGTAATGATAGTGGTAGTTTTGTGTTTAGGTTGTCTGTGTCGTGTTGGTTGTGTGGACCCTCCTTGTGGATTTGTGGTTGTGGTGTTGGCCATGTCAAGAGATTGATGGGGGGTATGAGTTGATTTAAAAATGATCATGATGTAATTTTGGTTGGGGGGGCTATTGCATTTTTGTGTGATGTTAAATAAGATGTTTTGATTTGTTGATGTTTTTATCCCCTAGTTTCTAAGCAAGAGTTTGGGTATTGTGTTTGGAGCTTGCCTTTCCCCGGTTGCACCACCTTGGGGGTGTAAAAGATATAGTTGGGGCTCGTTCCGTACATTGGTTGATTTTGATCCAGGGTTTATTAAAATTTGGGGGGAAAAGTAACTGGTTTTGGTCATGAACTTTCTCCCCGGTATTGGTTTTGTGCTTGTGGTAATCGTGCGTGTCTGTCGGGGTTTGGGTGGGATAGTCGTTCGTAGCGCACCCCCCGGGTGACCGTAATTTGCGTTCACAACGGGCCCAAAGGGTCGGGAAAATCATACTCCCCCGGCAACGTCTCGGTAGAAAAGGAGCTGCAGGTGGTTAGTGAAGGAGATTATGGGGGCAACAGTGGACACCCGGGCCGAAAAAATATTTTGGGTTGGCGAAGTAGGGGGTTACAGGGGGGAGTTAGGGGATTTTGTGGGCCCGACCCGGGGCGAGGGGGGGCCCGGGGCAGGAAGAGAGCAGGAGGCCGGGGAAGGGGGATTACGTCTCAAGCGGATGGCAGGAGAAAGAAGAGGTCGCAAGGGGGAAAGAGTTGCAGTTTAAAGCACCGGGCCCCAAGGGGGAAGAGTTGGTCTCAAGGGAGGAATTAATTAAAAGTGAGAGGGGGAGCACAGGGGGCTGGATAGAGAGCGTAGCGGGGCTATCAAGGGAAGTCAGGCACTGAGGGACGGGTAGAAGGGAGAAAGAATTAAGGGAAAGGGAAGACCAGGGGGATGCCACCAGTGAACTCTTGACCGTTGGGGGATGGAAGGATGTCGACCCCCTATCTGTCCATTTCGAGGGGGAGGGGAAGTTTGTGCGGTGGAAGCGAAGTGTGTCGATGAGGTGGTGGCGCTCTTGAGGGGGAAGGGAGGGGGCAGGCGAGACTACCCCTGCAGGATGTCCCTGCTCGGCCGGGTCAGGTGGCTTTCTTAATTTTTCCCGGGTGGAGCAAGGAAACAGGCAACGCTTCCGGGCGATAAAAGAAGGGCAGAGAAACCTTTGCCCACTCTGGACGGAGGTCCCCTCCCGGATTTGTGGTCCGGGCAGCGGGGAAAAGGGATCCGCAGTGGGGCGACCGATTGGGGGATTGTTCCTACAGGAACAATTACGGATTTTGCCCCGATTTGCCATGAGGTGCATCGGCCCCCCCGGCAACACCCGACAGAGTCCCCCGGGGGTCGTGTGGCAGGGGCCCAGGCGATGGGGCGGACGAAAAAAAAAGGAGGAGGGGTTAGGGCCCATATACCCCAAGGGGGGGCAGGCCTCAGCCTGGGACTCAAATCAGAGGCAGCAACCCCAACCACTGCCCCTCAAGCACCCCCACTCGGGGAATACAGTAAATTTTTTCCTGTGTGGGGGACAGGCCACATAGTTAGGGATCCCCACGCCGTAACACGGTGGGGGCATTTAAAATGGCCGGGGGCTGCAAAAGATGTTTTGAACCCCCCCCCCCCCCCCCCCCCCCTTTCTGTGTTGTCATTCCCAAAAAAGGGCCTTATTCCCCTAGGTGCGAGATTCAGGTAACGGCACTAGGTAAGGGGAAATTAGGGAAAGGGAAGTTATTCGTGGTGGCTTTCATTGGTAAATCCTGATCAGTACACGGGAATACCGCCCTGTCACTTTGGGCTGAGCCCCGGTGTCAGGTTCGACTACCAGTGGCGCTGGTTGACATCGTCTCGCCGTTTTCACAGGGAGTTTCTGCCCCTCGTCTGGAGCGTCCATTGAAGAGGTCCTCATTGAAATTTCTCCAGGGGAACGGGGAGCGCCTTTAGAAGGGTTTTCCCGTCTTTGCTGTGCCGGTACCCTCGCGGTTGTACGACAGAGCCAGGCCCGGAAGGACAAGGAACCCCAGCGACCTTTGCCCCTGGGAGTCATTTGTTTTTTTGCTATTTCAGAGAGTTGATAAAGGAACAAGGAGAAGACCCCCCCTTTGAGTAGAGAAGGAAGGCTACAAGGATAAGACGAGGTGGGTTTGAAAACAGGAAAGTCATTTTCCCCTTAAAAAAAGGGGGGGGGGGGGGGAAATGGGGTTTGGGGGAACCCAGGAAGCATGTACTCAGGTGTTTTTGCCCAAAAGAGATCAGGCCCACAGTGCTGGTTTTTTGGCCACAAGGTTCCCTGTCGGGATCTTGGGAACCCCGAAGACCATTCCAGGATTCTGCCTCATTCATGCCCGGAATCTGCGCGACATCGTGGAAATTTTTCCCGTCATGCCCGCAGTGTCAGCGCCCATCGACAAGGGTCGGGTTCCCCCAGTACGATTGGGCGGATGCCCCTTTGGGCAGGAAACCCTTTTCCAAAGTTTGGATAGATCTGATCGGACCCTTGACGCCGAGTCTGGCAGGGGGGCGTTCCAACTCCGCCGTTCCAGTTTTGGTGGAGGCAAATCCGGGCGGACAATATAGAGGCTGATTTTTTGCAGGAGTAGGGTTTTTTTTCGGGTTGGCGGGGTCCCGCTGGGGTTTTGGCTGGAGGGGTTTTGCAACATTTGGGTGTTGCCCAGGGAGTATGGTACTAGTCCTGGTTTAAAATGGTCAACTTTTTTTGGTGTCAGGGCGGGGTTTTCTCTGTGCTGTTTTGTTTTGAAAATCCCTGGGGTTGGGTCTTTTTGGGGGGGGGTTTGTCATGACCCAGAGTTGGTTTTGTTTCGTGGCATCAAAGGAAAGGAAGGAGGCGGGGAAAGGGGGGGAAAGTGACACACCCGGGAAATTTTTTGTTTATTTCTTTGGCGTTTCCGGGCCCTGTTTGGGTTGGTAAAGGGAGAATTCCCGGGGTTAAATCCCGGGGGGAGCGAAAAAAGTCAAACCCAGAACCTGTGCATCGCGTTTGTCCGTGCAGTGTTTTGTTTTCTTGTGCACGTGCTCATGTTGGGGTGTCCGCATTTATGGGAGCCAGGGCGCGCTAAATTCGTTTTTTCTCTGGTGGGGTGTCAAACAGACTCTTTGGGTTGGGGCTTTCGGACCTGATTGGTGGGTTTACGCGAGGTGTTCCGGCCCACCAACTGGGTCTGTGTTTTTATGTAAAGTGGGGGCACAAATTTGATTGGTGTGTTCGGGGGGCCAAGTAAATTATGTGTAGGGGTGTAGCAGTGGCGGCGCTCCCCCACGTTTTGGGTTTTTTTCAAGGGTTTTCGGGTAAGTTTGAAGCAAGGTTTTTCTGTTTTCTAAGTGAAGGATCGTCTTTACCTTGTTTTTAGACTTTTTTAAATGGGTCTGGTCGTTTTTTAGTTGTTGTGTGTAAGGGTTATTTTTTGGGGAAGATAGAGTTTGTAGGTTGCCATTATGGCGTGGGGATGCCCCCCCTTCTTGACCCGGTTGTATGGCAACTCCCGTCTTTTTCATTTTTGGAAAACTGTCCTAGGGGTGGGAGAGGGGGGGGGGTTGTGTGATGAGTGTTGAAATGTGTTGGCAAAATGGGATGGTTGCCAAACCAGGGGGGTGGGGGCGCCATAAGCTGGCCTGCGCGGCACTGACCCGTTGTTAAAGGACCGGGAAGGGTGCTGGGGCCTGGTTTTTTTTTTGAAAGCGATTGGGGTTTCATTTTCAATACTTACTTCCCAAACATTTCTGGGGGTCGAATTTTTAATTTTGGGGCTGATTTTTAAGAATGCGCAGACGCGATCGTTTCCCGGCGCCTCCCCCATTTGGTTTTTCCCGGGAGGGGGGGGCCCGTCTTTGGGCCCGTTGACGCACGTGCAAGAAATTTTTTTTTTGTGCGTGTGGTGTCTTTACGTGGCTCTGTGTATCGGCGGATGTTTAAGCAACGATAATAACAATAAAAAAATATTTATTGTGGATTGTTGTACGGTAAGGAGGGTGTCAGGAGTGTCAATATTATTTTTTTCTTTTTCCGCTGCTGGGTTTTTAAAATTTTAGAGCTAGATGTGTTTTTTTTTAGTTTTTTTTTTTTTTTTACATGTGACCATTACTAAGGTGCTCCACGTCAAATTGGAATGCTGATTTTTCGACTATGTTGTTACTTTTTGGGGTTGGGGTTGTATTTGGGGCTTGTGTGGTAGTCGATGTTATTGTTATTGCTGCCGTTGGCGTTATGATGTCATTTATGGTGATATGTTGGGTCGCCCGTGTTTCTGCTGGCCCGTTTATATCCCTGCCAGTGTAAGTCAGTTGTCAGTATGGCGGGTGTAATGTTTCTTGTTTGTTTGAGAATGGTGTCTAAATTTTAGGGTGGTGGGGGATGTGTTGACTGTGATGGTGCCTGAGACTTTTTGTTGTTTAGACCCGTGTTTTGGGACGGGGTAAGTTGAGGGGGTTTTTTGGTGTGATGGAGCAAGAAACGGTTGTGGTTGTCCGTTGAATGCCTTTTTTGTTTGGACTTGAATGGTGTTTGGGGTTGGTCAGTGAATTTTGGGGTGGCGGAAAATTTATCGCCGTCAAAGAAAGAATGACTCGTTTGTTGAGGGTTTTTCCTGGGGGGTTAGTAATTTTTTGGCAGGGTTTCAGCGTACGACGTGTGTTTTTTTGGATGTGACTTGTGACAAGTGACAGTGTAGGGAAAGTCAAATGTAGTGTAATCCAGCCACTGATTGGAGATGCAGGGTGTCGGTTTCGTTAGTGCCCCGCTTCAGTGTGGATGAGCGCACCCGGTGTTGACCGGGGGTCTGGGCTGATGTGCGGCCTGAGGGGCCCACCCCGGCGGGGTGCCCCGGCGACCCCGGCCCGTTTGGCGGTGGGAAACGCGCGCGCCCCCGTTTGGTGGTGGTGCAGATCATCCCGGGTTTTACATCCCCATCTTTGGGAGTGATTTCCATGGCGTTAGTCGATGTGTCTTTAAGCTGTGATTCGTGTTTTGCAGTATAAAATTCGACCACTTATTTTTTACTCTTTAACCCCCATAGCGTGTTCATCTTTCTGCATCGCGTGTCGTCGTCGCTTTTGTCCGCGTTACTCCCTATAATGGTTTTTGGGGAAATGACAGATTAACCCAGCCAAATGAGTGTCCCCCAAGTTACAGGTGCCTAGTCTGAGTTGTGGGGGTTTCACCTGGACTGATCTGTTTCATTAATTTATTGATCTTAGTTTGTGGGGGGGGTCAGTTTGTGGAAATTTGGTGCATATAACAAATTTAAGTGGCCCCTTTTTGTGGTCCAAGAGGTGCGTTTTGGGCCCCCCAAAGGGGGGGTTGCTTGGCAGCCTGGTTTTGATGTTGCTTTTGCTTGTGTTGGAATTTTGGTCGTGTGTACTGTTTATGTTGGGGGGTCTACGGCAGGAGGTGGTGTGACTGTTGATGTTTGGG
Organism: Conus ventricosus; assembly: GCA_018398815.1. Lineage (NCBI taxonomy): Eukaryota > Metazoa > Mollusca > Gastropoda > Neogastropoda > Conidae > Conus > Conus ventricosus. Next base: position 11,845 of record JAFLJL010005393.1, read on the forward strand.
GGGGTCACGTGCGGATGTGGGGTTTTAGTTGTGTTGGGAGGGGCTATCGTGCAGGATGGGGGTGTGTAAAGTTGATGTTGGGGGGTCTATCGTGCGGAGGTTGTGTGTACGTTATGTTGGGAGGGGTTTTCGTGCAGGGGTGGGGTGGCGCTCGACGCGTGTCGTATGAATAAATATATTGTTTATTTGAAAGTTTTGGGTGGTTGTATGAGGGGGTCTGTTGTAAGGTGTTTTCCTTTTAGACCTTAGCGCGTCTGACAACTTGGGGGAGATGCGGGGTACCTTTTGTTTGGTTTACTAGATTTTGGGGGGGGGGGGGGGTAGTTTTGCGGGTGGGGGTTGGGTGGCGCCTTGGTTAGGGGGGGGCGGATTTGAACTTGAGTGGCTGTCGAGCATAACCCCAGTTCCTTGTCCTGCTTGTTCGTTGTGTATTAGGCTAGTTAGTGGGATGGTTGGTTGGGGTGTTAATTGGAAGTGTGTGGATACTGGGTTTTGGGGTTTGTGTGTGTAATGATGTGGTAGGTTTGGGTTTAGGTTGATGCTGGTCGGTTTTGGGTTTTGTATTCCCTCCCGGGGATTTGTGTTTGTGGTGTCTGGCCCTAAAAAAGAACTTTATCGGGGTTTGGTTGATTTTAAAATGTCATGAGTAATTTTGGTTTGGGCATTGCTTGCATTGATGATGAGTTGATGATGAGCTTGATTTTTGTTTGTTTATCTAGTTTGCTAAGCATTTAGCATGGGTGTATTGTGCTTGGTGCTTGCCTGTTACCCCGGGTTTTCCACCCCCTTGGGGTGTAAAAGTAACGTTTGGGGGTCAGTTCCCTACATTGTTGAGTTTGATCCAGGGGGGTTATTTCAATTGGGGGAAAGTAACTGGTTTTTGGGGTTTGAACTTTCTCTCCGGGGGAATGGGATAGGTTTTTGTGCTCTGTGGTAATCGGGTGTCTGTCGTGGTTTGGGAGGTAGTCAGTTCAGTAGTCGCACACCCCGGGTGACCGTAAGTTGCGTTCACAACTGGCCAAGGGCTCGGAAATATACTCCCCCGGAACGTCCCGGTATTAAGGAGCGTGAGGTAGGGTTTGGAAAGAGGTTATGGCGGAGCAACAGTGGCACCTGGCCCACAAATATGTTCGGGTTTGGTCGAAATATGGGGGTTTCAGGGAGGGGGGGGTTGCGGATTTGTAGGCGACGCCTGACGAGGGGGCCTGCGGAAAGGAGCGGAGGCCAGGGAAGAGGATTACGTTAACGAGATGCACAGGAGAAAGAAGAGGTCGAAGGAGGAATAGTTGCAGCTAAGCGCCAGGCCCCAAAGGGGGAAGAGTTGCGTCTCAAGCGGAGGAAGTTAATTACAAGTGAGAGGGGGCAGCAGGGCAGATGAAGCGCGAGCAGGCTATCAAGGGAAAGCCAGGCCTGAGGGA
>JAFLJL010005394.1:0-14220 GCA_018398815.1 Conus ventricosus
AGTGTGTGTGTGATGTGTGTGTGTGGGGTGTGACTAGTCTGTGTAAGCATGTAGTTAGTATAGAATAGACTGATAATCTGAGTATGGATGGGTGAGAGAGAGTGACTGTATGCCTGTGTGCATGAGTATGTGCCTCGAGTGTGCTGTGTGTGGTGTGTGTGGGTGTGTTGTGTTGTGTGTGTGTTTGTGTTGTGGCGTGTATGTGTGTATGTGTGTGTGTGGTGGGGTGGTGTGTGTGTGTGTGTATTTGCATGTACATATATCGCAAATGCCTCTTTACCTTTCACTTTACTTAAATAAACATGTGGGTGTGTTCAACACACTATTTCTCATTACTGTGGTTTCAGCTTATCAAATGCGATGACACAGCTCTATAACACTGAAGTCCCTTTTTCATTTCATACATGCTAAACTAAAAAACTGAGCATTATCCGTTCATATGTTATTAGAACATGCTAAAGTAATCCACAGCTAGGACTCTCCAGTGACACTGCTGACTAATCAAAATCACAAAATAAAAAATAATAAGTAAGAAAGACAGAACATGACATGAGAGGAGCCTTACCTGTTTGGTGACAGAAACAGGCCAGTGGGGATTGTCATGGTGGCATTGAAACCCTCAATCATTTTATTTCGCAGCTGAAAAAAAAAAAAGAAACAACAGTACTCTTAGAACTCAACCTTAACCACAGACCTTGAAATGCAACTTCAAAAGAAAACACCCCAGTTCAGATTTCAACATCAAAATCCTAACAGAATGAGATGTATTCTTCCCTTTGCTTACTGTTTACTAATTTTTTTTTTTTTTTTCGCTGTCCCAACCTCTGCGCCACCTCAGAGGCAGTGCACCACCCCGTTCATTCCGACACCCGTCCACACCCACAGCCCGGTCGGCCCTGCCGCAGCCCGGCACCGGCAATCCACAGGAAGCAGTCAATGTCAAGTCGTCAAGAGGCAATCCACCGGAGGAGACACTGCACTGCTGCCAAGTCACTTCAGTGGCGCCTGTTCTGATCTAACATATGCAGGACACCACCTACTAAGCCCCTACTGATAACAATAATTGCTTAGTCGCGGAGCTGGCGTGAGCTCTCCCTCCGGAGGGCGCCACCACGTCCTTTCCAACGACAGCCCCATGGACTCGCCGATACCGGTGCCCCCGACGGAACCAAACCAAGGCCACAGACGTGGAAAGGACATCGAAACTGAGGTCATCTTGAGAGCAGGGCATGAAGGGCCACAAAATTTGAGACATTTTTTTTTATGCTGATCGATGGAGAATGAGGATGATTAAGATGATGCTACGGAATTCCATTTCGGTCTGAGACTACATGACAGGGCTGTACTCTACGCTTCCTTTCATAATATATCCCGGTGTCAACCAGGCCCGAGAGATACAGGCACCTGCAGTGTTGGTCAGGAAATTTGAGGAACACCCTCAGAAATGCATCCATTAAGTGGATGAAACTCGACTGTGTGGTCCCAGTCTTCCCAACTGAGTCCGCAGCAAACTCAACTCTGGGTAGGAACTGGTCGGGGCAGAAAAACCCACATGACTCTGATGGGATTTGAACCCACGACCTCCCAGCCGGGATGTCCGCGACGCTAACCACTTCGCCACGGCGGCTGGTTACTGTTTACTGAATTAAATTCTGGGGTCATACCGAGTTCCAAACATGAAAAATTCAAGGACTTTTTTTCTGGACTTTCGCAATAAAATTAATGGAAAAAAAAAAGAAAATATAAACCCTTATTTATACCTCTGTTGCTTCAAACAATCACTTATGCAGATTCTGGTTAGTAGCTGGTGATATAGAAGCAGACACTTGGCAATTTTTTGGGGAAAAAAGTATTTTTTTTTTACGTAAAATGTATTCTCAGAATAATTTATTATTTTCTCACCAAAGTATACACTACCATGCCAAAATCATTTTCAAGTACCTTCAAGCATCAGGGTATTTACCACAGCTGTTCAGAGCAAGTTACTTAGTTTTGAGAGGCAGTGGAGTTTACAGCTCACCCGCAGCTGTGGAGGCCAAGCAGGTCAGGGAAAGGGGTGTTTTCTGCAGGCCGCTCCCCACCAGCCAGCTAACCGCGCTGTACTCGGGCAAACTGAATGTCATCTGTGCATAGTCGGTCTGGCAGCAAATGTGTTCAGCATTGTTGAGCAGCCATAACAAATGGGGCTGTCGGTTTGATAATTAGTGGTTGTCATGAAAAATGTAATATATCTGCGCTCTTTAGATGACTGAATTTGGTGAATTCCGGACAATTCTTTTAATACCAAACTCAACTAGGTTTATTTTCCGTAGATAACATAGATATAAAAAGCTTGTATGCAAGGGTCAGCCCCTAGTTAACTAGTACACAAGTTTGAACATGCCTCTGCTCGGACTACAGCAACAAAAACATTGGATCAGAAATGTGTAAACCTTGTTTGTTTGCCCTTTCACTAAGTGTCTCGCGCAGGGCGGAAAAATAACGCTGTGTTATGAGCACTAAAATCCAAATTTTCATGCACTTTTTTTTTAGTACTTTAAAAGAGGTCTTCAAATTGGAATTCTAAGGACTTTCTAGGACTTGAAAGAACCCTGTAAAAAGCCACGAAATCTGCTTCCCTTACGTTTAGTTCCGTAACCAAGTAATCATGCACAGCCTGATGTGGCCCTTTGCGGTCGGCTGGGCTATAAGCAACATTATCTTATCTTATCCTAAGTAATCATGACCCCAATATTGACCTTAGTAGGGTGGTGTTCTGCATAGTTGTATCAGAGATGGCATCAGGAAACATCTTTTCAAAACTCAGCAGCTAAGCACACGTCCTCTGATGGGTGGCCTACAGGTGATACCACCCTTGGGACTGTCAGCACAGGCGGCAGCAAGACAACAAGCCTATCAGTGGCTCTGAACCAAGGAATCACGAGGAGCCACACCGACCAAATTAGCATTGCATTCTATGCATTCAAACTGTTTGTCTGATTTTCTATGGATAAAGTACCATGAGTATAACCATAATTAAAACAGTAACTCACTAATTTCTCTTCCTCCCTATCCCTTACCAGAAAATTGTTCCACTTTTATCAATTTTAGAACACCAGATCTTTGCCTTCTGCCTGAAGAGAAACAGCAGTGAAAATGTCAACATCACTTCCAGATTCTGCATCACCTTCCTCTGAGTTTCTTGTTCATTGGAGATTGAACGAATAAAAAAAAAATCATCAACACCCTAACAAAGACTAAATGAATGAAAAGTGCAATTTGGGCACTAGATGACAAAATCCATGGCATGAAACATTGTTTTTTTTTCTTTCATGAATCATGTAATCATCTTCCCTTTCTACTGTGGTTTTTACTTTTTTTCAATTCTTAGGATCCTGCAAGTAATTCCAGTTCTCTGACAATGCCAAGAGGCCTGATCCCCACTCACCTCCAGCACTGCTAACTTCTCCTCATCCTCATCGTCCACCTTCTCAAACTCCAGCTCCATCAGATCGATGTTTGGGGGATCCTTCATGTAACGACCCTGACAACGACAACGGAGAACATCACACAGACAGCTAAAAAAAAAGACACGCCGTACATATGTTTAGTTTTTCTTTTCTTCTCCACACTCTAAAAATGCATTCTCAGTATGTGAACAATTTCGCTATGTGCAATAACAACAAAAAATCCAATCAACAAATAAAATGCACTTCATGCAGCATTCCACAACTCAATATGCTTGGCACTCTGAGCCTCCAGAAATTAAACAGAAAACAATGTTGCATCAATCTCAGGCATGAACAAACAAAATGTCAGTTTGATTTTGTACTTCACCAGCTATATAACACAAGGCTCCAGCCATAAACAAAAATTTAAAATGTATAATGAAATGGATATGAAAGCTTCAATCGCTGTAGACATATAGCATATCAGTTTTCCACTATTGAAAAATAATTTCTTCCAACACATCTTTAAACTACCTTCAAATAAGACAAAACTGTAAGAATACACTTATATAGCACAGAGCATGCATATATTTAAATGCCTTCAAACACAAACATGAATGATTATTTATGTTGTTTAATCTTAGGTAAGCCCTTACAATTACAGTAAAGATTAGAGAAAACATAAATGAAACCAATAAGAAGATAAATATTGCAATAAGTGCCACGAACCTACAAACAAGAGTGCATATTGACAAACGCACACACACACACAATCCCCACACACAGTCTCACAACAACGCACACAACAGCATGCTGCGCACATACACACACACATGCGTGTGTGAGAACACACACACACACATACACACACACACACGCACACACACACACACACACACACACACACACACACACACACCACGTCGCAGACTTAATTTGATAGCGAAGGGGAAGGGATGAAAGAACTGCTATGACAGGTGAAGAGGGTTGTTTTAAGAGATGCTTTGAAAGAAGACAGAGAGTTTGAACATGCGCAAAGATATTGGGAGTTTGTTCCAAGAAACCAGACCCTGAAAAGAAAAGAGCAATTGCAATAGGTTTTAGTTTGAAATGGAGTGATTCTGAGCAGAGTGTTGTCGGTAGAAGAAGGCAACTGTTACAAGGAACATAGAGCTGAAGGAGATCAGAACGACAGGAAAGGAGCCAAACCATTCAAAGATACTGTATGTGTAAAACTCAACGACACAGCTGCACGTACACAATGTAAATTGGAAGGGCACTTGAGGAGAGTGCAGACATCCACCAAAACCCGACAGATTCTGGACCCGCCCTTCAATCCGGATTCAGCACTGACATACCATGGATTCTTATTTAGGCCACTTTGCATCACACTTTCGGTTTAGCAGTTTGTGCCTAATCATTCTAACTGACCGGCACACCAACCAACCATCAGAAGAGGGTGGTGAAAACAGAACCCTTTGACAGAGGTCATACTCAATAGGTCATCATACTTACCGAGTGCTTCAGGTTAGGGTGGAAAACAGCATAGCCGTTAGGGTTGATAGCGAAGGAGTAGCCCACAGGACCAATTGCAACACAAACACAGCACCGCTCTCAGGCTGAAGGAAGCTGCACTCACACTGCCTACACCTGTTAGAGATTTCCATCACGCTGCCCAGTCAAAACACTGTACACCTGTCAGAGATTTCCATCACGCTGCCCAGTCAAAACACTGTACACCTGTCAGAGATTTCCATCACGCTGCCCAGTCAAAACACTGTACACCTGTCAGAGATTTCCATCACGCTGCCCAGTCAAAACACTGTACACCTGTCAGAGATGTCCATCACGCTGCCCAGTCAAAACACTGTACACCTGTCAGAGATGTCCATCACGCTGCCCAGTCAAAACACTGTACACCTGTCAGAGATGTCCATCACGCTGCCCAGTCAAACAATGTACACCTGTCAGAGATGTCCATCACGCTGCCCAGTCAAAACAATGTACACCTGTCAAGGATAGAATGTGGGAGGGGAGGGAAGGGAAGGGAGCAGTCTTTTTTTGTGTGTTGTTGTCTTAAGGACATTTACTGTTCTGCCTGAATAATTGGATAATGTTCCTAATCTACTAATATCAAGTGGGCTGGATCAAGATGGAGAGACAGAGAAGATGCAATGTATATATGTTGGAAATCGTGCAGGCTACGACTTTTTAATAGTTCTTTTCTTTTCTTTTTCTTTTTCTAAAAACCTTTTTCATGACCTTGGGAAACTGTTCACAGTTTACTTCAGCATGAATTCAGCACAATACTGAACTAGATAAATCGTACTTGTCATCATCATCATGTCATTATCATACCATTAAGTAAGTTCACAACAGAAATAACCTGAAATTCAGTCATGAAAACAGACTGTTACACAGCAGAAATATTCATACCACTGTCTCAGTGAATCATGTAGGAGCTAGACTTGACATGACACGGTTTTATCCGAGGACATACAGGCCTCAACAGTCTCCATTTCTCAGGCAACATGTTCCTTTTCCTCTTGAAGAATGGATTCATAATTTCTTTTCATTATGACTCTTTCTTTCCGCTCTTGTTCTAATGATGACACTTTGGTTTTTTTTGTTTGTTCTTATGGACAATTCATTTTTAACTCAGACAAATGGATTCTTTTATGTACAAGATTATAGATAACAACAAAGCCTCACTGCATTTCATTTTCAAACCTCTTCAGAAACTCAATACATTCTGTATCATTTTTCAGTCACATGAATTTTATGTTTGTTACTAAAGAAAACTACATTCCAGTAATTGCGGGGAAAAAAAAGAAAAAAAAGGGACACAAGTGCTTTGACTTACCTCCACATGAGGTGTGTGTTTTCCCAGCTCTGTTGTAGGTACATCGATACCCATCACACCCAAAATTGTCTGATTGGACTGAAACACACACATTTGCCCACCAACGCACGTTACACAGACACTGGACATATGCAAGTTGACACAGATCAGTTACGTGTATCAATCTATCTGTATTGACTGACTGATAACGAGACAATGTGAAATTTGTCAACGAGGTGCATTCTTATCATCCTACTTGATTTAAGAGTAAAATTCAAGATAAAAGATTATTTGGAGTCAACATAACAACAGTCTTCATTAAATGGTGAAGTGTGAAATTATGTGAAATAAAGGGCATAATGAGTGTAAGTAGAGAGAGAGAGAGGAGAGAGAGAGAGAGGAGAGAGAGAGAGAGAGAGAGAGAGGAGAGGGACAGAGAGAGAGAGCAAGAGAGGAAGAGATGTGTGTGTGTGTGTGTGTGTGTGTGTGTGTGTGTGTGTGTGTGTGTGTGTGTGGTACACATATGTATACCTGTGTATGTGTGTGTGAGAGAGAGAGAGAGAGAGAGAGAGAGAGAGAGAGAGAGAGAGAGAGAGAGAGGAGAGAGAGAGAGTGTGTGTGTGTATGTGTGCGCGTGTGTGTGTGTGTGTGTGTGTGTGTGTGTGTGTGTGTGTGTGTGTGTGTGTGTGTGTACATGCACAAGTACATTCGCCCTTTATCATTTAACTTTTTCCAAAATATTCAGCTACATATAACCTATCAGCAACATGTTCATTTAGATGCATTGCATAAACAGACACTATTAAAAAAACCTTCCTAGCTGGCTGAGGATGGACAGCGGGATTAAGCAGCACTGGAAGTAATTCAATTGAAGAAGCATTGAGGATGAGATCGGTGAAAAAAAAAAAAGAAGAAAAGTCTGGTTTGCTGTTTTACTTGTAAACACAGCTCTGTAATCAGTTTGCTGTTTTCTCTTGAAGCATAACATTGTATTTTGTTTCCGTTCTATCTCCTAATATCACATGTTTGATGATATTCATCAATCTGGCAGGTAGGAGAAAGCAGAGTGTAGGGACGAGAAAGGAACAGACTGAGCCAGAAATTACCGATCCCTGAGTCTCTGTTGTAGACTGGCAGCGTGACAGTCGTCATCATGCCCAAACCCTGCACACCATGGCAGGTAAGTGTCTGACATTCTAGGTAAGGTAAGGTAAGTAAGGTAAGGTAAGGTAAGGTAAGGTCAGGTCAGGTCAGGTCAGGTCAGGTCAGGTCAGGTCAGGTCAGGTCAGGTCAGTTCAGTTAAGGTACTGGTGCTTCTAGCCCAGCCGACCGCAGAGGGCCACACCAGGGCTGTCACCATGTTGAAGTCAACTCACAAATCATTCATTCACATAACTCTTTAAAACAAAACTTCTAAAAACACACCCAAAATGTTGTTAAAAAATCTTACTACTGTAAATCTCAGATCGGATGAAAAATGTTTACCTCTTTCAGAAATTAAAAAAAAATCACATGGGGTAGAACATCTCTGAGCAAGGTTTTCATGAATGACAGGCATAACAGATTGAAGAATGTAGTTGCACTCAACTGTGTACAAACATTCAAACATGCAGTTTTCAGTTCCAGAAATACACTTCTTTTTTGTTTCGAACATCTCCCTCCAGAGTATGTTACAGCATAATATTTCTGACCGACTGACAATCAGGAGAATGTAAATCCCCAAATGTTTGCAAACTGCATTTACTTCATACCACAGCTTAGACGACGTTTTTTCTTCTTTTTTTCCTGGAGTTTCGACGAGGGTGTCTTACATTCTGAAGCACTTCATACATGATTAAATATGCGCTCGCTCCTAGCTGTGTAAGCCAACTTGCACATGTAACTTGCACAGTCCGGGTCTGTATCTACACAGCTAAAGGCACTGGTCATTCATTCAGTGTGCACTTCAGTTCAGCTCTCACACCACTGTTTTGACTTTATGTGCTTCCAGTATGGTCACATTGATATGGCAGCAGATCAGGTGTACATTGGCTGATAGCAGTTTTGCATGGAATTAAATCAATGCCTCTTGTGTTTATAAGCGCTTCTGTACAAAATAAAATCAATACATCCTGTATTCCAAAGCACCCTATTCATCAATGTAACAGACGTTTTTTCTTTAAAACAAAGAGGTGAGCTTTGTAGTTCAAAACACCTGTTGGTCAAACATACTGAACCCAGCCTCTGACATTTGACATACTGTGGTTAAGTGCGCGCGCACGCACACACACACACACACACACACACACACACACACACACACACACACGCACTCTCTCTCTCTCTCTCTCTAGTAAGTACATCTCATATGACATTTAGACACCAAAAGGAAAACACATTTCAAGCATATTCGTGATCTTGTCAATAGGCACAATACACATTCAATCTTTTTCTCTCACTTACTCATTCACACCAAGACACACATATTTACAAATCTGACAGTTTAAGAAAAGGATTTTTAATGCTAATAAAGAACAACACATGCAAGCACTATGCGCATACATACACACACACACACACCACACACACACACACACACCACACACACACAAGCAAGCAAGCAATATGCACCAACATGTATTACACACAAAACAGCTTAGACTCACTCACAAACATTCACAATTAGTTTGGGAAATGAATTTTCATGCAAGATTTTACTCTAGAAGAAAAAATCAAATTACACACACAAATCACACACACACACACACAACACCCATGCGTGCATACACAACAATATCATATGTACATAATAAAAATACACAGGAACACATACATACACAAACACATACACACTTGCAGAGGTGTACACAGACAACCATGCACACCCAACTCACCATTCATGCATGGACAGAACACCCTGTATAGAAAATGCATACACACACACCCACACCTACACACACACAACACATAACCAGGCGCACCCACACACACACACACACACACACACACACACACACACACACACACCACAGGCACTCTACACTATATCCACACATCATGGCAAACACACACACACAGAGAAAGAACCCAGATCACATAAATGTTCATGCTCAGCAACAAACCACGAAAAGGAAACCCAAACATTAGAACCCCACACCAAACCACACCTGAAACAGCTAAAAACAACCTCAACAAACAAACCAAAAAAACAAACAAACTATGGTGCCCATACAACAGCTTCATGAGCAGTACATTTCAATTTTCAACATGACAAGTTTCTACAAATCTAATTCCAAACTATACTGGTGTGATAATTCAGCACTATGTATATTTCTCTATACCTACTGAACGGGGTGAAACCCCAAAAAACAACTTGAGACACACACACACACACTATCACACAAAAGCTGGTTTATAAATATATTACACAAATTAAGAACTTGTATAACACAGCGGGGGGGGGGGGTTTATATCTGATTTGTCTTTGACCGTGTAGTTTTGTTTGTTGTTTAACACACATGAGTCCAATTACTGCAGAAGAAAAGTTAGCTTACTGCAGGAATATCACAATTGTAACATACACTGGAAATGAGGTACAATGAGAACAAAAGGGATCTCATTTAGTTTTACCTCTCACAGCTGCTGCTGCTGTTGGTACTAATGCCCCTTTTCAGCACTGACCCAAATGAAATCTTTTATACTACTTCACCATCCCCACCATCAGGAGGCAATACACACAGCGTCTAGTCCATCCACATTTGACTTGCACCATCCCCACCACAGAGGCTATACAAAACAGCGTCTAGTCCATCACATTTGGACCTGCACCATTCCCACCAACAGAGGCTATACAAACAGCGACTAGTCCATCCCCCCCACCAAAATTTGACCTCACCATCCCCAACACAGAGGCTATACAAACAGCATCTATTCATCGCATGTGACCTGCACCATCCCACCACAGAGGCTATACAAACAGTGTCTAGTCCATTCACAGTTGACACTGCACCATCCCCACCACAGAGGCTATACAAACAGCGCTAGTTCCATCCCATTTGACCTGCACCATCCCCCACCACAGAGTGCTATACAAACAGCAACTAGTCCATCGCCATTTGGAAACCTGCTACCATCCCCACCACAGAGGCTATCAAACAGCCTCTATCCATCCCATACATTGACACTGCACCATCCCCACCACAGAGGGCTATACAAACAGCGTCTAGTCAAACGCATTTGACCTGCACCATCCCCACCACAAGAGCTATTACAAACAGCGTTAAGTCCATCACATTTGACCTGCACACATCCCCACCACAGAGGCTATAACAAACAGCGACAAGTCCATCAGCGTCTAGTCCATCACATTTGACTTGCACCATCCCCACCCACAGAGGCTAAACAAACACCGTCTAGTCCATCACCTTTGACTTGCACATCCCCACCACAAGGCTATACAAAAGCGTCTAGTCCATCGCATTTGACCTGCACCACCCCACCACAGAGGCAATACAAACAGTGTGCTATCCATCACATTATGACCTGCAAACCATCCCCACCACAGAGGCCTATACAAACAGCGTCTAGTCCCATCACATATGACCTGCACCATCCCCACCACCAGGCTATACAAACAGTGTCTAGTCCATCAGCGACTATCCATCCACATTTGACCTGCACCACCCCACACACAGAGGCTAAACAAACCAGCGTCTAGTCCACACATTTGACCCCCACATCCCCACTACAGAGGCTATTACAAACAGCGTCAAGTCCCTCAAATTTGACCTGCAAACCCATCCCCACATCAGAGGCTATACAAACAGCATCTGGTCCATCACATTTGACCTGCACCATCCCACTTCAGACTATACAAACAGCGTCTGACCATCACATTTGACCTGCACCATCCCCACCACAGAGGCTATACAAACAGCGCTATCCATCACATTTGACCTGCACCATCCCCACCACAGAGGCTATACACACAGCATCTGGTCCATCACAAAGTTCGCATGTTTATGATCACCTGAAACCACATCTCTGCAGTGTCACGGACGGACAGCCCTCCATCCATTCTTTTAATGTAGTTTGCAGTTTATTATCATTTTTTTTATTGTGGTAAAAGCGGGATGGGCAGCTGTGTGCTGTCAATAACGTTTCTCAGGAGAAAAGTCTACCCGGCCGTGCGGTTTGCGTGCATTCCTTTGCACCGCATTAACAATTGCTTTTTGTGAGATACCAATAAAGTTGTGAAAACCCGTGGAGAGCTCACTGAGTCATTGGAAGTTATTCCCCCTTTGATCGGCCCCAGCAGGCGTTAGGGACAAAATTCCTTATTTTTACTCGATTGGGGAGCCACGAGTGAGAGACCACGTCTCTTTGGCGAGCATTTCAAAACCCGTGACGAAGGCCACTTTGTCTGCCTGACGTGGTATGTCTCAGGGTAGAGAGAGGAAATCCTATTCCTGCCCACCAAGTCATTCAACTTGACCCTTCCTCGCTGGGGGAGACCACTGTCGAGCCATCCCATGGTGGAAGGGATGCTGGTGCGTCGCTCCGAGGTTCCGGACAGTCTTGTTGCCTGAGGATCAGTCTGTCTGCCGGGCCCACTTTTCCCCTCCTTTCCACCCGCCGTCTGTGGAGTTATTTTCGTGCTTCTTGTTTCTCATGTCGCATTCCACATTGGTAATCTGGTTTATAGAATTATAAAATTAATATTTTCATCATAAGTCTTGTCATTTTGTAACTGTTGGCTGGGCATATTACAAGTTGGAGAATTATTTGTGGATTCAGGCGCGCTGTGGCGTAGCCTATTTAAAAATATGGAAGAGCAAGCTTCAAATTTTATTTTAATGCGCTAACGCAGAAGCTCTCTGGTACATTTCTTCTTGTCAGCGATTTGGTCCACAGACACAAGCGTGCCGCGCGCGCTTATTTCCATTTTTGGGCTGAATCATTCTTATTTATTGTGTAACTCCGTCAGAGAGCGAGTATCTAGTTTGGTTCTATAAATATAAATTATTTATTTTAATTAAGGAACAGAGAAAAACTTCAGGCCGGACGCGTTTGATTGAGTATACCGCGCGGACTCACTTGAGGTCGGGAAGCAGCGGTCCTTAACGCCCCTGGTTGTTTCGCTCCGCCCTGTGTGTCAATTGTGGTATGTATTGTTTCAATTGTTTCTCATTTATTTACTATTATATTTCCTTTAATGGAATGTGGTATGGGTTGTTGTAGTAAATTTTATTCTCAATCAACACGTCATCTGACTTTTGTTTTTTCCTTGTCAGTTTTTATATACTGAGGCCTTCCAGATTGGAAGGGAAAAGTATATATTATGACAAAAATAGTTTTCATCAGGTAAAACAATTTTTGTGTTGTTTTTTTTTTTAATCATAGAGAGAAGAAAAAAACAAAAAAGATAGTAATAATGAATTGTGAAGTTAAATTAAACTAGTTCCAGTCTTGCGGGTGTAGCCATTTCGTCCAGTAATAGCCAGCACTACACCATATTTCCAGCTGTACCTAGAATGTATTCTAATGCCCCCTTTTAATAGGCGGGTTTGTTTCTTGTTTTCCGTTGTTGACGGGGTGCCTGGTCCAGAACGCCGTCTGGATATCATTCCGAGAGCTGTATGAAGAGAGCCGGACGCTGACCGTGGTACTAAGAGCGAGGCCAGAACGCCCTTCCTGAGAAATCAGCTTCTTTGGGATGCACCTGTGTTCCCCTGTTCGGACTTGAAAGACTTTAAGCTAAGTTTATTTCTAGCTGTGTATGGGGTGGGGTTTGGTGATGCCTGGCGTGTGGGAGACATTCTTTTTGGGCTAGTGAGGTTTGTGAGGGTATATGTGTGAGTTTCATGAATTGTGTAAGGGTGCGAATGTTGATGAATATGCTTGTGTGGCTGGATAGACCCTGTTCCCCCCTTCATTTAATTGTTTCTCCCCTGTCCTCTCTTCTTTCTTTATTTTGGGATAGATTAGTGGTTGTTTAAATTTAGTTTTTCCCCTGGGCCAGGGTGTGGGGGTCTTTTGTTGGGTTATTTTGTCCATTAAGTAATCTTCTTTTAGGGTGTCATCTTCTATTTTTCCTTCTTTTCCAATTTATCTCTCTATCCTCCCTCTTCTTGATAGTCTTTCCCCTCCTCCGCTGGGTGTGAATGAGATATTTTCATTAATTTAATAAAATTGCTTATTTGGTTTACTGTTTTCCAAAGAGTGGTTTGAGTGTGTGGTCGGTAAATGTTGTGCCCTGCCTGTCCCTCTCTCCTCTTTCATCCTCACATCCTTGATACGTGGAACCTTGACCGCGACATTTGGGGCTCGTCCGGGATGTGAAGGTTTGGAATTGAGGAGGGTTGGTCGGGGGTTTTCACAGCACTCTCGACTACTGCTCCACCCTCATGGCTGTGTTTATTAAGCGGGTGGTTGGCTGGGGCCCGGGGCCCACCGTGAAGGGGACTCCACGCGGAGCGGAGCATTTGGGGGTTGCCGTGACCGAAGTCCAGTTCCCGTTTCCTGGCCCCGGCGCTTTTAGCCGCCTCCGTGTCCTTGTTCTTTTATTGTTTTTCTAAAAGTATCGCCGGTGTGTGTAAACTTAACTCCTTAAAATTTACCGTTATCTTTCAAATAGGTAACGGGAGGGTAAAGGGTGGGGAGTGGGATTTTGGTTCCATTGTGCAGGTTTCTACAGCGTCAGTGTTTTGTCTGACATAGGTTAGACCGTATTTTGCTGCCTGATTTCCTGTACCCAAGACTACGACTGAGAGTAGCGCGGTAAAAGTAGGTAGGATCCTGTTGTTTATGGTTTAAATTCGTGTGGAAAACTACTGGTACACCCCTGTCCTGTAAAACTTAAGTATTATTTTTGGGGAACACTAGGGCGGGTTTTTTTGGAGGGGATAAACCCGAGGCCCCTCTTGATCCCTGTAGTAAAACAAAATTTAGGTGGGGTTTATTTTCTGGTAG
>JAFLJL010005395.1:0-26224 GCA_018398815.1 Conus ventricosus
TTGATTTGTAAAAATTACAAAAAAAACCCTAATTAAAACCAAAAAAACGCCCGGGGGCCACCCGGGAAAAAAATTTTTACCTTTTTTAAGGGGTTTAAAAAAGGGGGGTGAAAACCCAAAGAACTGCCAAAATTTTCTCCTTTTTAAAAAAATGTTGTTTTTAAACGAAAAAAGCCCCCCCCTTTTTGAAAAAACACTAAAAATTTAATTTTTTTAAATTTTCCCATTTTGGAAGGGCCGCGCCCAAAAAACTTCAAAAAAACGTTTTAAAGAGTAATCATCAATTTGTTCTTTCCCTTCTTTAGTCGGTCGGATGGCCTCATTCAACGCCAATTAACAGAGGGCCTAATCCCTGCGAATACTTTTTAAAAAAGCATCCCGAAGTGCGAAATGTGTTCTAATAATCGAATTTTTTTAAAAATCAAAAATGACCCCTGAAGACAAAACATATGCCTCAGCCACTCCTGTTGGTTTTGGGGTTTTAGGCTCTCATCAGCGCAGCGAATCCAACTAAGAGACCTTCCATTATGGAATTCGGGAGCAGGCCACGTAAATGAAATCTTAAACAAAGTTTAAACCCCAAAGACAGGAAGCTCCCCACTTCTTTCAAAATTTGCGAGGTTACGACCTTCTTTATTGAAAGCAGTCCCCAACCCCTTTCCCCGGGTAGCATGCTTTGCACAGTCATCGAAAAGACAGTGCTTTAATCTAAATAACATTCTTTTTGACTCTAGCAAACAATGAGGGGATCATTAGAGCCTATAGCCCCTTAAAGCCTCCCAAATAACAGAAGAAATTTTGCCCCAAATTGTTAAAAAGGGTGTTTACCCTTTTGGTAATGAACATTTGGGGAAAAGGGTTTTGACGAAGTACACTTCCCCAAAAGGCCTTTCTTTTTGTTTAGAGGAAAGGCATCAGTGATTCTGATTACCGCAGCTCAAAAAGCATGGCAGAGTTAGAGTGTAAACGATGGAGACTATCATGATCCTATTTAAGGGAGATTATGTTTTTGGCGGACGTTTTTAAAAAATTAAAGGGGAAGACCTGTATGAAGCATTATACCGGGCCCCGGCATTATTTTTCGGCCCTGGGTGATTTGGGACGCTTTTTTTAAAAGTTTCGGAGTACAGATTGATTATTGTCTGACCTACCAATGATTCAGATGATTGAAAAGGTTTGGGGGGGAGGAATTAGTATGGCGTCGCATCATTACTGTAAAGCAAAAAACAAATATTGGACGACTATGATCCGAGAAAAAGGGTCAACTTTCCATTTTTTTTAGATGCAAACAATCTGTATGGTTGGAAATGCGCAATCATTTCCCTTCGCAACTTTAAATGTAACAGGCGGGATCGAAAAATATTAAAAAGGGATTAAAGTGGTTGGGCAGTTTAACCCTGATCAACAGCGTGGTTTCATTCTAAAAAGTTGCTTAAAATTCCTCAAACTCCATGACCTACAAATGACTCCCCTTTCAGCAAAAGTCTAAAGTGGACCCAAGGAGCCGCCTAAATTGTCCCCAATCTCGGGGCCCAAAAAAAAAATTATGTTGTCATTACAGACTTCCAATTTTATTTGACAGGTTTGAAGTTGACAGCTGTCATCGTATAATGTTTTTGATAAAGAAAGTCATGAAACCATACATCATGAAAAACACGACTCAGAACCAATCCACAGATGCTTCAGAAAAAAACTTTTTTTAAGGGTGATGAACAACGCTTTTTGGAAAGACTTGGGGGAATCCACACAAGCGTAAGGGTGTCAGATTGGTTACCCGAGAGAATAGCAATTAAGTGATTCAAAAAAACCAATTATCAGGGGCTTTAGAAGTTTTTGATCAGCTTTTTGGGATAATTGGAAAAAAAAGAAAGCAAATTTGACAAACCGTATTTATTTGGGGTTTTCTGTTTTTTAAATTTTCAAAGCTTTTGATGTTAGAGTTTCTTTTGACACTTTAAGCCCTCGTATCCTGAGCCCGAGTCTTTACACAGTACGGATAGTTTTGTTATAGATATCCCTACTGAAGACATCATAAAAAACATGGGAAATTTGAAGTGGCCCAAAGGCATGCGGGATGGATGCACGTCCCATTATCCTAAAAAATTGCCTTTTCATTCATCCGTTAATAAGAAGGGTTTTTGGAAAAGATGGGATAATTATTGGAAAAGGGGATCAAGGAGTATGTGGGGTTTAAGGTCGAAAAGTACGTATTTCGAGCCAGGAGAAAATCTTAAAAAAAGCAAAGGGAATACTCGCAGCGTTGTGCAGTCAAAAAAAATCGCATGACAATACAAAGAACATTGTTTGGCAAAAAACTTTTTAAATGACAACGAAAACTGCATCTAATCTACTGAATCAAAAACAACGTTTTAAAAAAGAAGCATTTAAAAGAACAAACCAAAACGGGTGTTTGAATCCCGGGGTTTTCATATCAAATTGGGACTGGAGAAAAGCCTAAAAAGGGGGGGTTTTTATTTTTTATCAACTTTTATTATAAGATCGTCATGCTTCACCAATTCATTTAAATCTTTTTTTATGTTTTTTGACGATTCGAATTTTTTTTATTATTTCAAATATTCTTTTTCCCTTTGGGGGGGTTTTTGGTTGAGGCGGTCTGGATGATTTGTTGCATTGATTAAACCCCGAAAATGTTTCCTTAAAAGCATTACGCCGAAAAATTCCGTTCATTTTCAAGGGCTTTCCTTTTCCATTCTTGTTTCGATTCCCCTGAGCTTCCCTTTTAAACTCAAAATATTTAGTAAATTAATTAAAGCGGAACTGTGTCTGGGGGATTATTGCAGTTCTTTCCTTTACAAAAAAAACTTTGAGGGGGGGTTGTTTTGTTTTGTCGTTTCCGTAAATAATCACGGCGGATTCATCTTTACATTTTTTTTATTTCATTGGTAAAACTCCAAAATGGTTGTTTCCCTGATGGGGTGTTCCCTTCCCTTCCCCCCCGGTAAATAAAGGTACCCTTTCTTTCAAACCCCAAAGGGAATGGTTTTTTGGTTGTATAGGTTTCGCAACATTTATTTTTTTTCTTTGATTGTTGTACGGTTTTTTGCCCTTTAAATTTTTTATTCATTGCGCGCAAAACTGAGGGCAGTCTTCTAAACCCTTTTTGTGTTTGCGAGAAGTCAATCACTCTCTGTGTATGGGAGGAGAAAAGTCTTTCGGCTAACTGTTTGTTAAAGTTTTCAACTAAAGCCTGTGATTGTAAACTCCTGGAATGCCTTTTCTAATGGTAACTCTATGTTTTAACAATAATTGATTCATTTGGGCCTTTAAATTCTTTTCCATCATCGACTTGAATCATGCGAGGATAAGTTACGGACCTCGTTGATATATCAGTTTTATGGCAACAGCAACAGCGAAGCACTCTTTTGTGTTAATGGTTCAGCATTTTGTATCTTGAAGCTATGTCAATGACTGTGAGTGCGTACTTAAATTTTTTTCGTCTAATCCTATCAGAGGGTAAATATAAAAGGGTCCATTTGATGGGTGTCGTTTGGAGTTGTATTAGCAAAGTGTGGTCTCTGTATTTGTCTAGGCGCTGGAAAATAAATTTGCCAAATCGCTTGTTTAGATAACCATTCTTTTGCTGTTTGTTCACTGACCCCTGCCGCTTGGCTTAGCTTTGTATTGCTGCGATGCCCTTCCAATATCCTTTGGGCAAAAATAGATTTGTTCATTTTTATTCAGCCAATATTATGTGCAACAAAATACACGACGGTCATACAACGACAAAAAAAACCCGATTTCTTGCATCTTTTGTTTTTCTGATGGATGATAAAAGTCGCTGAGTTTGGGGGGGGCAATGTCTGGACGGTTTCCCTGTTACTAGAAAAATATTTTTTTAAATTGCTTGGTCAACATTTTTAAATGTGTAAGCTGCGTGCCCCTGTTCTTTCAGTGTGTCATTAATAAAATCTAATGCTCAAGCTCTCTGCCTTTCATAGGCGTCTTGTGCAGCTGCTAGTTGCTCCATAGCTTTGTTAGTTTTTTTTCTCTCGGCCCGTCATTCCCCAGTTTACTAAACGCGAAATTACTTCCGCTAAAAGCAAGCGCATTCACCAAGCGCCGCCTATCATTATTGCGGTGAAGCCATTTTTTATAAATGTATTTTTTCTTACATATTTATATTGTCTGGAATTATTCCTTGCTTAACTAGAAAATCTTTCGTGGCAACCGAAGCTGCAATGATAGCAATCAGCTTTGCTGAATCCTCAAAGTCTAGTTTGCCAAGATCTGCTGGTTTTATTTTTAACAAGCTTTTACCAAGCATTGAGTATCCTACACTTAGCCCTCCAATAACAGCAGAAGGGTATACAAGGTTAGCAACAGTTTTTTCAGTGCTCATTTTTATAAAATAAAATAATTATAATTTAATAAAAAAATGAACAGCGATGATCAAACACACTACAAGGGCAGCTAAACCTTCCCGAACTTATGAATGACCAATTGATATCAAGCTATTATGCCCAAAAGGAGAGGCTGTATTCTTTGGCAGCATGTGGGAAAACAAAACAGTTCCTCGGAATGAATTCAGCATGAACAGATTCAACAGATGTCTTCACAAGACATTATAAAGTATCACAACAGGTATGAGGCGCAGTGGGGTTTCGAGAATGGTAAAAAGTGTGGGGCAAACGGTTCTTAGTTTGTACACTAAACTAGTCAGTAATTTGGCTCCCATTGTTCTGAACAAGATCTTACGTATGATTTAACGCAAGATCCAGTTTTAAACAAAGTCATTAGAGTCTCTGGGCTGTGATTTATTTTAAACAGTTTGGAACATTTTATCGCCATTAATCAGGGGAATTAATAACTTTTAATCATATAGATTTTGTTTCCCTCAAAATGAACGAGCTAGAAAATCATCAGAACCAGAATCAGGTGGAGAAAGTAACCAAGTAAAGAAATCAGCAGAAAACACTGAAACCAGGTGGGACCAGTGAAAAGAATCCTCATCCTGGCGTGTTAAAGCAGGAAAAAAATTAGCAGAGTGGAACAGACAAAAAAAATTAAGTTACAGAAAAATAACTCACCCATGAAAACATAATACCGCCAACGCCAGAACAAGTTGATTCAATGCCAGCTATAAAAACTCCATGTGATTAAAGGGCCCCAAAGTCTTCATGGAATATTGAACTTAAAACTGTTTTTCATTTTTGGTGCTCTTGCTGCTGCTGGGGCGGTTATTACGGTTATAAAATAAATAAACAAACGCTGGCAAAAACAAGAGCCCAAACAATCTCCACCGCTAAATACAGAAGCGAACACAAACTGCACGCCAAAAAAACCCCCAATAACAAAAGCACATTTGATCCATTATAATGGAATAATATTTAAGAACTTAATTTTAAATTTTTTAATAAAAATAGATCATGGGTATTATAAAATGATAAAGTCATAAAATAAAAGAATGGAGTCTATAAAAGAATTCCATAGAAACCAAATTGTAATCATGCGGTTGCTTAGGGTGTTACGAAAAATTCCTTAAGATCCTATGCAGAGAACGCCCGAGCAAGACATCCTCAACGATGGGCGCGTTTTTTGAGGCGTGTGTGTACTATATTAGACATTGTATTTAAGATAAAAACATAGATTGTATTTTTTTGATAATTATAAGAACTTGAATAAGAACTTGTCTGTACTTAGAGGATGACTTAGTTATGATCTTAGGTTAACTTGGGGATGACTTGAGGATGACTTTAGTTAAGAACTTGACAAGAATTTTAAGAACTTGGTGACTATAATTAAAAACTTAGAAGTAACTTAAGTAAGAACTTGTGGATAACTTGAGGATGACTTTAAAGGGCAACTTGGGTAAAGAACTTAAAAGTAACTTGGGGTAACTTAAGTTTAAAAACTTAGAAGGGAAATTGAGTGTGTGAATGCGTGGGGGGTGGTGTGGGGGGTAGGGGGGTGTGCAAGCGTGGGGTGGGGGTAGAGACGTGCGTGCGTGGGGGAGGACAAAACACCAACAAACAAACAAGAAGTGGAACTACCAGGTTGTGTCCCACGAGCAAACCCCAATCAACAAAGGGCCAAGTGATCACAGTGGGGTCGTTTGGCCTAGTTTGCCGCTGAGCTTTGCAGGTGCGCCGCGCTTTGCAGTCAAGCGATCATATATGATCACTTGGCCTAGTTTGCAGGCAAGCGATCAAATATGATCACTTGACCTAGTTTGCCGCCGAGCTTTGCAGGTGCAACCGTGCTGACGTCATTGGCAGCAAGCGATCTATATGATCACTTGACCTAGTTTGCTGTGCTCCTCTTTTCTCAACCAGGCTTGCAACTGGGTTTGGCAGAGTTACAGCAATTACTGCTGTAGCCGAGCTTTTATGGCGGCTCTAATCGTCAGTAGTAGTACATCCGTCATTGTATATTTAGAGCATTTATATGAAGATAGTGCTGGCCACACACTACTCCTCTCCATACTGGTAGATGTACCAAGGCCTGCCTAGCCCTATCTAGTTTTGCCAGAACAATTCAAAAATCGTCATTCAGTTGCATAAGTTTAATAATGGTTTGGCGTTTGCTACACATTCATTTATACTGATTCCTAGCTTGTGGAATTTAGGATAGTTATAAAAACACACAGAAAGTTGAATGAGTTTCCTAGCATACGAATCAGGCATGTTCACCTCCACCTTAAGAAATGAACGCCATGTTGAAGAGTTTTTGTTCTTTCAAACATGGCTTTAGCTGTCTCAAGCCAGCGCCCCACAATCAACGCGTGATGAATTGTTTTGCTTTTATTTGTTTTATCAACATCGCACCGTTTTTTAGAAAAGGAGCATCGCATCAACAGTTAAAAAACGTATTGAACCTGGCTACATCTTCTTCTCTAATAATGACATTTTGAACGTTTTCATTTTCTTGAACCAACAAACCTTTAAGATATCGTCCATTTCTAAAGCAGTCGGTTCACTTTTTTCTTTTTCTCCACCCTCTAGGAAAGCAATACTTCTTTTCGGTTTAACTGGTAAAAAACATGCTTCACCTCGTTCTTTTTCGACAAATACTCTGACATGCAGGTATGGTAAAACTTGTGATCTTCAATAGCATAAATTTGTTCTTCAGTAAACGCAACAGCCATTTTAAATACAACCCAGTCGGAACACAGTCAATAACCAACCTTCTTGTCCACCAGCCTCAGAAAGAATGCCAAACCCGGTCTTGCTGACGTAGTGCCAACGTGGCAACCTCGAAGTGGTAGGCCTATTGTCACGTGACAGTCTAGAACGTTCCAACTGATGTAATCTCTCTCTCTCTCTTCCCCTTGTCTGAGCTAGACGTAAATTAAGTGATCAGGTTTCAGCCTCGTGTCAGCCTGAGGACAGAGAGTCTGTGAATGTATGAGATCGCCCGTGTGTGTGTGTGTGTGTGTGTGTGTGTGTGTGTGTGTGTGTGTGTTCGTGTGTGTGTGTTCGTGTGTGTTTGTTCGTGTGTGTGTTCGTGTGTTGTGTGTGTGTGTGTGTGTGTGTGTGTGTGTGTGTGTGTGTGTGGTGTGTGTGTGTGTGTGTGTGTCTGTGTCTGTGTGTGTGTGTGTGTGTGTGTGTGTGTGTGTGTGTGTGTGTGTGTGTGTGTGTGTGTGTGTGTGTGTGTGTGAGCATGTGCATGCGTTTGTGTGTGTATGTGTGCGCACATGTGTGTGTGTGTGTGTGTGTGTGTGTGTGGGTGTGTGTTGTGTGTGTGTGTATTGTGTGTGTTTGTGGTGTGTGTGTGTATGGTCGATGTCTCTGTGTTGTGTGTGTGTGTGTGTTGTGTGTGCCGCCCTCTCTGTCGGTCTGTCTCTCTCTGTTCCTCTCTTTCTCTGTCGGTTGCTGTCTGGCTGTTTAAGGGCACTTAACCTTATCGGGCTTTGTCACTGCGAAGTAATCGGATAGCATGTGCTCCCACCGTGTATATGGGCGCGGTCAGTAACTGCTAGTTGTTTCCCTACGTTACTCTATGGGGAAGTGTCAGCCCGAGATACTTTCCTACGTCCTCTATGAAAACTTTTAGTAAATTAGTATTTTGAAAACGGATAACCCTACACAGTATATTTGTTTGTAGGGTCTTATTTTTTGGTTATTGTCAGAGAACAGGATTAGGCGGCTTTTAGGCCACTTTCGCCCAAAACGTGGTGCAGATTCAGTGAGTCACAGAAAGCGGCCATATTACAGTTCTCTGGCGGGATAAGTGATAAAGTGTCCACGCTATCCGTTTAATCACTTGTGATTTTGTTCCCTTTTCTGTTTATTTTATCACTTTTGACCATTTGTTGCGACATGATCGATTTGGCTCCCGTGAAGCTTACAGGTGTTGTTTAAAAAAGTGTCTCCTTCCAACTTTTTTTTTCTTTTTTTCTTTTTCTTTTAGAAAAAAAAAGGTTTAGTTTGTTTGTTTGGTTTTACGTCATTGTCTATGAAGAAGATTGATGGACATTTTCTCCACGAAAAAAATATGCACATAGAAGTTCAGGTTTGTTTTGTGAAAAACTTCAGTGTTTCCAGGACAGGTAGGATGCCATGATCCTCCTTATTTTGGGTTCTTCACACTGATGCATTTTTTTTTTGGCAGTAGACTTCAAAACACTACAAACTCGGTTAACCAAATTTTGAGCTGAGGACAAGCATGTTAAAACACCTGGCGTTTCTTTGTCTTTTAACAGAATATCACGTCAGTGCATGACATGGTGGCCAAGTTATAAAACCGTCGACTTGTTCCACTTCTTTGAACTGAGTAACCTTAATTAGCCATTAGAAGAAATGGGCTTTTGAAACATGTTTCTGTTGCCAATATCAACTTTTCAGGAGCTCAAAAACGGCTGATTCTCAAAGCGACACGGCTGAACGGCTTATTATGGCGGAAAGCAGCAAAAGCCCTGAAGTTAAAATGCAAGCATCGTTAGGCTGTGGTTTTACGGACCGTCTTCTAGACGCCGTCAATTAGACGGCCGTCAATAGAAAACGGCCGTTTCAGGCAAATCTTCTCTGGCCTTACTGGAGTCGGTGTGATCGTGGTTATACTGAGCCGTCTTGCACCCATCAGTTTCCACCGTCGATCAGACGGTAGTTTATTGCAACAACGTCCGTTCTGACGGCTTGTTGGTTAGGGACAAAATGTGATAGATTTTTGGATGAATAACGTCCCTTCAGGGTCCTTTCCTGTCTCCAAACATGGCCACCATGACGACGGAACGACGCGCTGGTTTCTTACCCTTAAATATGCCCACAAACTCTCTCGTCTATCCACTGCTTGATGGCATAAGGTTATGATTGTAGCACCATGCATGTGTCGCAGTTTGTTTATGGATGCACTGAAATCGACCGATTTCTTCTGTCATTTTGCTGTTTCTCCACCACCACCACAACAACAGCTTCTTCTTTCTTGCATTTTCTCATGTGTAGGGCGAGCAGCGGGCTTTGGCACGTGTGCGGCGTGTCCGCAACGTTTCAAAATAACCACATTTCGTTTCAGCTGACGGTCGTTAATTGACGGGTCTAGTAGTCGGGTCAGTATAACCACTGCCTTAGTTAACTTAGTTTCCAGGTTAATGGGACAACGTACATTATTCATAAGTACATACTATGTATTCCAATTGAAAATAGACATTATCAGTGTTCAAATCATAATCACTGCATAGACATGCCTATGATTTCAATTGAAAAATGTATTATCAGTTTTCACATTAAATAACCACTGCCAAGAACTAGACCCGTGAGTGTTTGTGAGTGTGTTCTTATAATATTGTACTAAAATGTTTTGGAGTACTGGAGTTGGGATGAATACATTGCAGATGGCTATGGAAACATGTTCGTTCTGGAGAATGCAATGTTGTGTACATTTACAGGACTTGTGTCCAATACTGGGACTTGAAGAGACTGGTGGAGAAAAAGTCATCGATGAACCATTTGAACCATCATTTCTCTTTCATACTAATGGTCCAGCTAGTTGTGATATTAGTTGTTCTTTTTTTCCTCAATGACTTTTGCGGATGAAAACTTCAGAGTTTTCTGCTCTCTTATTTGTTGTCTGTGACTGCATGATTTTGTCCCCCTGGTCATTAAAACGAACCTACGTGTAAAAATTAGATATGAAACATGTCCTTGGACGCTTATGAATACTTACATTGACTTAATGCCGAAAACATGAGTGGCTGCCAAATGGACGGTTGCTATTTTCACATTGTATAAAACCATGACGATGGATCCAGTGATGAAACGTTTGATTTGAAGTAATGATGGTCGTCTATCACAAAACTGAATAGGTTCAGAGTCCAAAAACAGGGGGTTTGACCTAGTTCACCACATGTGACCCCTCAACACGGTCGGCATGACTTATACAGTGTATGTTTACCTCACTGAGCTGGCGTTACGTGATCATCCCACATCCACAGGCATGCCAATTGTAATCAGAGGAATACCTGGCTGTCGTATTTCGTGGTCACTGAATGAATGCAGTCTGTCATCAGAGGAATACCTGGCCTGTCGTATTTCGTGGTACTGAATGCTGACTGTTACACCAAACTTATATATACCCCTCCCCTCTGTTCACTTACCCAACAACACCACCCCACTTTACTGCTCACGTCCCTTCCACCAACGCCTCTTGCCCCCACTCATCCTACCCCACACTCCACCCTGTCTTGGCCAGGCTCGGGCCCCAGGGTTTCCAAGTGTCTGTTGTCAATCGATCCATCAAGACGCCCCGCCACAGAAGGCCGGCGCTGTCTCTGCACGTCTTTTCAGTAGCATGTGCTGGACGCCGGCTCGATTGATGCCTTGCTGCCTTCTTGATAGCACTTACCAACAACACAACACAACAACAAACAAACAACGACCATAACCGCGACAAAAAAACAACAACAACAACAACAAACAGTGACAACACAACAACAACGACTGCAACAATCGACAGCAACAACAACGACATCAACAACTACAGTGACAAAGCAACACAATAAACGAACAACAAACAACGATGACACAAACAACGACAGAACACAACGACCGACAAAACAACAACGAACAGCAACGACGACAACGACAAAACAACAACGAAACATCAACAACACGACAACAACAACAAGAATTTTTGATACTCTATGACTTGACACTATTGACTAAGACTCTGCTGACATACGTCGTTCAGTACCTGGCTGTCTATGAATTAGTATTTCAGTCACTGAGCTGTCTACTGACATCAGTGTTCAGTCACTGGCTGTCTATGACATTATAGTCGTTCAGTCATGACGCTGTTCTCCTGACTCAGTGTTCAGTCGCTGAGCTGTCTCCTGACATCAGTCGTTCAGTTCATGAGCTGTCTACTGACATAGTCGTTCAGTCACTGAGCTGTCTTACTGACATTAGTCGTTCAGTCACTGAGCTGTCTACTTACATTAGTCGTTCAGTCACTAGCTGTCTACTGACATTAGTCGATTAAGTCACTAAGACTCTTGCTGCATCAGTCGTTCTCGTCACTTAGTGTATACTGACATCAGTCGTTCAGTGGCTGATTGTCTACTGACATCAGTCACTGAGCTGAGCTGTCTATGACCATCAGTCGTTCAGTCGCTGGCTGTCCATGACATCAGTCGTTGAGCTGTCTACTGACATCAGTTGTTCAGTCACTGAGCTGTCTACTGACCTCAGTCGTCAGTCGCTGTGCTGTCTACTGAATCAGTCGTTCAGTCGCTGAGTTGTCTCCTGACACAGTCGTTCCAGCTCATGAGCTGTTCACTGACATCAGTCGCTGAGCTGTTATGACATCAGTTCGATTCAGTCGCTGAGCGTCTATGACATCAGTCTGTCAGTCACTGAGTGTCTAATGACATCAGTCGGTCAGTCGTGAGTGTCTATGACATCAGTCGGTCAGTGTGAGCTGTCTCCTGACATCAGGTGGTCAGTCGCTGAGCTAGCGTAAGACCCCAAAAAAAACTGCCAACCAATCAGTTGGGTGCAGCACGTTGCATTCAAAACGACAGTCTAGGTACTTCCCACGCTGACCACTTGGACACACGCACCACACACACACACACACACACACACACACACACACACACTCACACACACACAAACACACCACACACACACACACACTCCACACACACACACACACACACACACACAAACGCACACAGAACACAAACAAAACACACATCACACACACACAAACACAACACACACACACACACCACAACACACACACCCACACACAACACAACACACTTTTGTGGTGGACAGAAGTTTACTTCTGAATGTTTATTCTTCATGTCTGAAGAGCATGTTTCATTTTAATTGTGCTATTTTTATTCATTTGTTTGTAGTTGAGCTGATAAAGGGTCGCGCAAGTGCATAGGATTTCAGTGAATCTGGATCTTTTGTCAGAAGATTTCCGCCTTGGTGCCAAAAATTAGTTGATTCCAGAATTATCTTTATGTATTCCAGTGGACGTGTAGGATTAAATAGTTGGTTTGTGGGTATAATCAGTCTACTTGGGCATAATCTCTGTTTAGGAATGTGCACAATTACAGAATTAATGGATATTTATTCATGGTAATGCGACAAAGCATTTAATTAATACTGTAATTTACTGAAGTTCAGGGCCAATATTCTGCTGCGTATTAGCTGTTGGTGTAAACTGGAGGCAATAAATACCAGCCTCCCGCCAAAATGCGATTTCTTCCCCACTGCTTGTCACAGCCAACAGAGGTTTTAACCTGTTCGTTTGGGAAAGGAAGACCGGTTTCATGCTGGTTAGCCACAGCACCAAGGCAAAGGTGATTATCTTTTGAGGTATGTCAAAATAAGTTTACTGGAACAAGTTCATTGGGAATCTGGTTGTTATAGATAAATATTTTTGTTGTTGTTGACTTGATTAAGTGTTTTAAAGAAAATGTTAAAAGCCACTTAATGGAGATGTTTACAAGACTAAGAGTTTCACTTAGGAGGAGAACAAGGTTGTATTTTTCTTTCAAGAGATCTTGGACAGCTCTCTCTCTCTCTCTCTCTCAGCCTTTTTTAACGTTACTAAAACAACTAATGAGGAGGGTGATAAGAGACACCGGTATGTTTATCCATCATGCGATGATAGACGTAACCAGCTCAATAACTTAGTATCTGAACCCATATACTATATAATAAATACCGTACGGTATGCAGAACACACTGTGTACAATGATGTTCCATGTATGCATGCAGTAAATTGTATACAGAATGTGCTATGTGTGATGATGCTTTTTAGGTACATGTGGAATCTGTTGTTGGTTTGCCTTGCAACTTCTTTCGTGGGCTGTGCTCATCAGCATTGGACGAGTCCATATGGCTAGGGTTAATTTTGAAGATGTTTCTGTGGCCATCTTTGTTGCTGCAGCATGGACTGACCACTCCTGATGGTTGCCAATGGCGTACGCCATCCGCGGCACATTATGAGATTTTGGTCATTGCCTGTTTGTCTGCCTATGTTGCTGTATGACACGGCCCTTGTTGCTAGTCCATCGTGAATCAAGTCAATTGTCGTAGGTTGTTAGCTGATGTTCATTGTCGACTTATGTTGGTTGCTCTAGATTTGAATTTTGTTCTCCCATGACATATCATTAAATACACGGCTCCATAGATATGAAGGCTCAATTTGCATTGTAGGCCCACATTGAGTTTGTTAACATAATTATAATGAAAAAAGGGGGAAGAAAAAAGAAGGGAAATAAGCATGGTTTATTTGGATATTGTTTATAGGATATTACAATTTTGCAGTAAGGGGGGGCCAAGGAGCGATGACAAATTTTATGAATTAACTTTTCGTTTTTTCTTCCGTTAAACTCTCCACTTTGTTCCTTGATGTTGCATTTTGCGTAATTGCTGCTCATAGATGTCACCGGATGAATGTGTATGGACGATGGCCCCACATTAAATTTCACCGTGTGCTTCACCGTGTGCTTCTCTCTCTCTCTCTCTGTGCATGTTATTTTTTTCATGGAATCAGTACCTGATGTGATGGAGGCTGGAATGAATTATTCAGTTATGCTCACTCCTTGTAGTTACAGTGTTGTTGAAAGCAATTCCTGAAAATCAATGCTGATCTACTTAATTTTCATTTTAGATGTATCAGAAACTTCGTTTTGAATTGTGTTCCATTTCTTGGCTACACTCAGGCCTAGAATTACGAAGTTGGGGGAGTTGCGACGATGGGTGAATTATAGATAGTCGTCTCAAATAGAAAGAAGATTACAATTTAGTATGTAAGAAAGCAAATAACATCTTAGCTTTCTTATACAGGAATATCAATGACTGCCCCCAAAAGGTTAAAGACGACTGCTACAAAACACTGGTTAGACCAGTACTGGAATATGGTTGCTCAGTTTGGGATCCTTACCATCTAAAGGACATTGATAACCTCGAAAAGATTCAGAAGAGAGCAGCACGGTTCGTACAGGGAACCACATCAGAAAAAAGGGGAATACTAGGAAGAACATGAGGAAATTAGAATGGAAACCCTTAGAAGAGAGAAGAGCTTTTATCAAACTTAACATCTTCTTCAAAGGCAGAGCTAAAGTAATTGATATTCCAATGGAACAACTAGTACTGAATAAAAGTAGCACCAGGAGTGGCGGTCAATGTTATACCATACCTGCATCAAATATTGACAGCCACTTATTCTTTTTATCCCCGTTCTGTACGGCTGTGGAACTCACTGCCGGTGCCATCAAGATTGCCACAAATGCAATCTCATTTAAAAAACAAATTGATTTGACAGTTTTGAGATCTGCATATTGACGATTTCTATTTTTACTTCCCCAGATATTTTACTATTACCTGGGCCTGAATTGGCAATTGCTTTTAACTTCTTGAATATCGAGTGCGACCCCTTGTTGCCAAATTTGCTCCAGGGGCCAACAGTCTGAGTCGCACTGTTTTATGCTATTTTATTTTACTTTTTAACATGCACGCTGGTGACATACTCGTTTTTGAGTGAACCAGTATTTTAGGAAGAAGAAGAAGGGAAGTAACCCTTTTTTTTGAAGAGTAAACCATTGAAACGTATGAGTTGCTTCCCTTTGCGGTATTCTTGCTGGCTATGTTGATGCCAGGCATTTATGATCTTTTTTTTTTTTTTTGAAGATCATGTGCGTCTTGGTGCCATGATTTAGGGACAGACATGTTGCCCTTTTCAGAGGACGCCTGTTCCACACAGAGAGGTGGCCGGACAGATGAACGGTGTGTGTCAACACCCGTCCTGAGGTAGATAATGTTTTTCCCATGTGATATTCAGTTGTAAATTTTTTTGTTTGTTTTGACATTTTTCAACATGTCCCTGTGCAATTCATTGTACCTTTGTACCATGGATTTTTGTAAAGCTGGTGGTCACAAGGATTATTGTTACCACAAGCCAATGTGTATGCAATCATGGTATTGAATGAAGATATGTTTTCTTTGTCAGAGCCATTGATTGAATGATGATTGTGTACGTATATTACTAGTAAATGAAATTTGTTTTCTATTATGAGGACAAACTGAATCTGCTGAGTAATAATCTAGTCCATGTCCTGTTGAGATAATTGTGGTTTCCCTGTTTCTGTGGTCTTAATAGACACAAGGGTCAGTGCTGCCAGCAGCAGTACAACCTTTACTGTAACAGAACAGATGCGGTATCTTCACAGTATCTTATGTTATTTTATTTTGCTTTGTTCCATTGTTATGCTGAGTTCATTTTTTTTGCGATTCACCCATGGTGTGTACTCATAGTTATAAATGTATGTTTCATTTCATCATGCTTTTGGAGATTCTCCTTTTGTTGCCAATTTTCTAAATATGTTGTTCCTGGTAATTTTCCGGTTGGTGGTTGGTCTAGTTTTGATTGACGGATGAACTGAAATAAACAAAAGTCAAACGTCACACGGTCTTGGTGATGGATGAATGACTCTCCCCTCTCTGCCCTTGACTACATACACATGTGTGACTCCAGCACAGTACATGTGTGACTCAGCATCAGTACATGTGTGACTCCAGCATCAGTACATGTGTGACTCCAGCATCAGTACATGTGTGACTCCATTCTGCGCTCCAATCCATTTTATGCATCAGTACATGTGTGACTCCAGCATCAGTACATGTGTGACTCCAGCATCAGTACATGTGTGACTCCAGCATCATACATGTGTGACTCCCAGCATCAGTACATGTGTGACTCCAGCATCAGTACATGTGTGACTCCAGCATCAGTACATGTGTGACTCCATTCTGCGCCAATCCATTTTATGCATCAGTACATGTGTGACTCCAGCATCAGTACATGTGTGACTCCAGCATCAGTACATGTGTGACTCCATTCTGCGCTCCATTCCATTTCATGACTCTGTCCAGCATCAGTACATGTGTGACTCCAGCATCAGTACATGTGTGACTCCATTCTGCGCTCCATTCCATTTCATGCATCAGTACATGTGTGACTCCAGCATCAGTACACGTGACTCCATTCTGCGCTCCATTCCATTTCATGACTCAGTCCAGCATCAGTACATGGTGACTTCAGCATCAGTACATGTGTGACTCCATTCTGCGCTCCAATCCATTTTATGCATCAGTACATGTGTGACTCCAGCATCAGTACATGTGTGACTCCAGCATCAGTACATGTGTGACTCCATTCTGCGCTCATTCCATTTCATGACTCTGTCCAGCATCAGTACATGTGTGACTCCAGCATCAGTACATGTGTGACTCCATCTGCGCTCCATTCCATTTCATGCATCAGTACATGTGTGACTCCAGCATCAGTACACGTGACTCATTCTGCGCTCCATTCCATTTCATGACTCAGTCCAGCATCAGTACATGTGTGACTCCAGCATCAGTACATGTGTGTGACTCCATTCTGCGCTCCATTCCATTTCATGACTCTGTCCAGCATCAGTACATGTGTGACTCCAGCATCAGTACATGTGTGACTCCATTCTGCGCTCCATTCCATTTCATTGCATCAGTACATGTGTGACTCCAGCATCAGTACACGTGACTCCATTCATGCGCTCCATTCCATTTTGTGACTCTGTCCAGCATCAGTACATGTGTGACTCCAGCATCAGTACATGTGTGACTCCATTCTGTGCTCCATTCCATTTCATGACTCTGTCCAGCATCAGTACACGTGTGACTCCTATTTTACACCATCTATATTTGGTTTGCATTTCTACAGAGAATTTATTGTTCAATCGCATCACAATTTCATGTTGAAAATGCCCATCCACAGCCTGCTACACCCCAGCAACAAAAGAAAACAAAGTTCTTCTGTTGTTCAATTAGACAAACATTCTGTGCCAAATCAACATCCCAATCTGTACTATAACAACAGAGAAATCATCATAGAATCTTCTCTCTATTAAAGAATCAACTGTGATTGCATAGACTGTATGTACATGTGTGTATGTGACTGAGCATGTGAAGGTTGTACATTGTGAAGACTGAGTGACATTGACAGTGAGAGACAGAAGACAGACAGACAGACAGCCAGGGACAGACAGAGAGAAAGGAAAGTGAAATGAGTACATTGGTGAATGATTGAGAGAAACAATGAACATAAATTTTTAAGTGTGGATAGATCAACATTCATACACAGTTCCTGCATAACAACAACAAACAAAAAGTACACAAGTATTCATTTGGTTTTAATGACAGGAATGATAACATACAAACCACAAAAACAAATTCAACTCCTAATAATTAAAAGGAGACCACAATATTGCCGTCAAAACAAGATTCATGTTTGCACAGTCATCTGAAAAAAAAAATTGCAGACTGAGAATCAATTTCATAAACATCATCATGTTTGTTTACATACACACACATATGTGCGTACATGCACACACACATTGCTCAAAGTCTTCCATAAAACATTTGCCCCTAACAACAAAGGCCATTGTGAACAGACTCTCTCTCTTTCTCCCCAAACTACTCTTTTCCTACTGTGTCCAATTCTTTCTTGCATCTTGTAGAATGCTGTGTTTATCAACAGCAAACATTGATTGCCATGGAATGAAAGCAAAGCATGAAGGCAGAAATTTGGTCAAAGCAGGGGATGGAGGAAGGGGAGTGGGGCAGTTCATCATCCAAGTGTTTGAAAACCAGAGAGAAGAGGGAGGGGAGGGGGTGGACCACAGCACAGCGTCTGTTCCCACAGTTTCACACCGTACTATTGTGCAACCACTCTTTCTGCTCTTTCCAGAAAGAAGAGGGAGAGGGGAGGGGGTGGACCACAGCACAGCCTCCTGTTCCCACAGTTCACACCGTACTATTGTGCAAAACACTCTTTCTGCTCTTTCCAAGCATACATTTTTTTGTCCAACAGATGTTTTTGTTTTCTGCTGAGACCACTACAAAGAAAAAAAAAGGGCCATTTTCCGCTGAGAGCAGTAGAGTGATCTGAACATACAAAGAAAGCCTGCACGAGCACACACACACACACACACACACACACCACACACACACCACACCACACACACACACGCCACACAGCACACGCACACTGCACACACACACACACACACACACTATGAGGATATAATCAGACCATCATCCAGTTCATCACTCATAACAATGGCACAGTGACAGGCATGACAACCAGAGACAGATGAGGGAGACAGTACTTCACACTGACACCTGAATTATGTGCAGACATTTTTCATGTGCCAGTACAACCTCAGTGACAAAACATGAAAAGCTTCTGATCCAACAACAAAAGTGCAGTAGGCCTTACAACGCATTCATCACAAAGAACACATGGTATCCCTCCTTTATCTGTCTTTAGTTAGACTGGTCACTACAACTGGTGCAATCTTTACAAATCAAAATAACACAATGCAAACCAATAATTATATGGATAAATTTTCATGCCATTCCTTTTGATATAACCGACTTACAGAAACATATTCATGGCTTACAGAACCATACATTCATGGTTTATATTCACAATCAGAACTCAAAGCACATTATTTATACTTAGTTTACTCAATTTGAATTATAGTAATCAAATTCACACACACACACACAAATAAAAACAAATTCAGAAAAGGCAATTAAGGAAGAGGAGTGGGCAGGGGCAATGGGTGGAGGGTGGGGGTATTAAAACACACAGACAGAGGAGGGGGAAGAGAAGGGAAGCAGATATGGGGACGGCAGGAAGAAGACATGGGGACGGCAGGAAGAAGACAGGGGGACGGCAGGAAGAAGACAGGGGGATGGCAGGAAGAAGAAGACATGGGACGGCAGGAAGAAGAAGACAGGGGGATGGCAGGAAGAAGCAGACAGGGGGACAGCAGGAAGAAGACATGGGGACGGCAGGAAGAAGACAGGGGGACGGCAGGAAGAAGAAGACATGGGGACGGCAGGAAGAAGACAGGGGGACGGCAGGAGAAAGACAGGGGGACGGCAGAAAAGAAGACATGGGGACGGCAGGAAGAAGAAGACAGGGGGATGGCAGGAAGAAGCAGACAGGGGGACGGCAGGAAGAAGCAGACATGGGGACGGCAGGAAGGGGAATCAGGATGGGAAAGATGGAGCCTGCACTGAAAGGCAACGACGTTGAAAACTGTCAATAACCATAACTCTGCCAAAATGAAGAGGTGCTGTGAGGTGGTGGGGGAGGAGGGGTACGATGGTGGAGGGGAAGGGATGGAACCAGGGGTCAGCATCTCACTTTCCAGTGAACTCCACATCATGTACACTGTAGAGTTGTATCACTCCGGGATTGACAGTCCATACTGCTAGAACTCCCGCATCATGTACACTGCAGAGTTGTATCACTCCGGGATTGACAGTCCATACTGCTATGAACTCACATACTACGCCACAATACATGACTCTACTTATGATAGGAGGTTGGAAATTCACAATGACGTGAACCACACACTGTGTTGCAAGTGTGTATCAGGAAGCTGGGCTGCACACCATGTAGTATGAGCTCACGATGTCACACTGGTGACAAAGGTGCATCAAAAGGGCTGGCGGTCCACTGTCATGTCAACAATCCATCATGCACTATGTCACAATCCACCCACAAGCATGGCACTGCAAGCACACTAGAACAGTTTCCCATACAAGAGAGATGATGGTATGTTCAGACAGGAGACCTAAGGAAGTGGCAAAAGCCTGAACATTGCCTGGGGACGGTCCAGCAGGTGGAAGGACTCAAAAATCAGTTGGGGTAAAATAACAGCAGTGAGTTTGACTGGTGATGAAAACCCAGATCTCTCCATTCTCTCTGACATTCAGGTTATCTATTGCGAAAGGCCACTGGTGGTCTTAATGTTGCTTTCACACACACACACACACACACACTCTCTCTCTCTATCTAAGCAGATTCATCAAATCTGTGCAATTGCTCTATGCACCTT
Organism: Conus ventricosus; assembly: GCA_018398815.1. Classification (NCBI taxonomy): domain Eukaryota; kingdom Metazoa; phylum Mollusca; class Gastropoda; order Neogastropoda; family Conidae; genus Conus; species Conus ventricosus. The sequence goes on from JAFLJL010005395.1 coordinate 20,378, forward strand.
AAAAAAAAAAAAAAAAAAAAAAAAAAAAAACAACTGAATTCAGGTTCAAAGAGAAAGTATCTAATGTTTAATGTTTCAGTTCAGTCTTTACTGCAGATCAATTCTGACCGTTCACCCATACTGATAGTTTATGTAGGCTTTACAGTACTATGTGTTCTTACTGTTATTTATTCCTCTTCAGAGGCTTTACGTATTATGTGTTCTTACTGTATTTATTCCTCTTCAGAGGCTTTACAGAACTGCAGCTGAACTGGACACAGGATGCAGTAACGGGAACGACAGAACCGCAGCTGAGTCATTTGCCGTTAGGGACAGTGGACGGGATCGACAGAACCGCAGCTGAGCCGATCACCGTCACGAATTAAGGGTTGCGAGAAAGAGCTCGCTGTCACAACAACAGAACCGCAGCTGAGTTGAAGTGAACCCTTGGAGAAGAAGAAGAAGAGAGAAAGTGACGCTGAAGGGAGAGGAGGTTTGGCGCGGCCAGCGACAAACAGCCTGCCAGCGAGACGCAGGAATCGAATGACGAAACCATCGTAAATCTCGCCTTACCACCCAATCGCTTCACGTACGTTTCTCCCTTAAGTGAAAACATACGCAAGGACATAAAAGAACAGCAACAACAATCGATCGATTGCAAGAAAAGCAAAAAGATACTTAGCTGCTCATGTACACGAGGCTTAACGGGAAAATGGCTGCGAGAAAAGAGGATGGTTCTGAGCATGCGCAAGCACGAGGGCCTTTCAAGGGTACAGACTTTATTGTATACGAGGCAGGGATAGCAAATTGCTGCCGCTTATTGCATTAGTGAGCCACGGTATAGTATGTGTAATTAAACTGTATTTATTCCTCTTCAGAGGCTTTACAGTACTATGTCTTCTTACTGTATTTATTCCTCTTCAGAGGCTTTACAGTACTATGTCTTCTTACTGTATTTATTCCTCTTCAGAGGCTTTACAGTACTATGTGTTCTTACTGTATTTATTCCTCTTCAGATGATGCAGATTGTACAAGACTTGCTCTTCCTACCAGCTGACCAAACACTATGGTTAACATCACAGATTCCTGGCTGGGTGGTTGTGGTTCGATTCCCTTCAGAGCCATTTATATTTTGTGGGATTTTTCTCCTCACGATTGGCTCCTGCAAACAGTGAGTTCACTATAGGTTCAACTGGGAGGACTTGAACTGGAGTCAGGTTTCATCCATTTCATGAATGCGCCACTTCGGAGTTGTTCAAGTTTCCCAACAAACATAGCAGGTGCTCTCATGACAACCTCAACTGTGATTTCCTCTCCATGTCTACACAGTGGTTTCCTCTCCATGTCTACACAGTGGTTTCCTCTCCATGTCTACACAGTGGTTCCCTCTCCATGTCTACACAGTGATTTCCTCTCCATGTCTACAGTGGTTTCCTCTCCATGTCTACACAGTGATTTCCTCTCCATGTCTACACAGTGGTTTCCTCTCCATGTCTACACAGTGGTTTCCTCTCCATGTCTACACAGTGGTTTCCTCTCCATGTCTACTCCCTGCGGAATGCCAATGCTGGGGGGGGGGGGGGGGGGGGGAGCAACAGGACGACCCAGGCTATCTGTGGATGGGGAGAGGGAATGAGCATCATGGGAAATGCTACGGGAGTGGCTCAAAGATGAGACACACACACAAAAAAAAATGTCCTGAAGAGTTTATTTCCTAATCGACAGTGCTGGTTGCCTAAGACTCATACACAATTGCCACTGTATTCAATTCTCGCATTTTTAAGTATGGGTTTTCCACGGCCATATCATAAAAAGAGTATGGTTCAAATGATGCAACTGTTTATTTCTTTAACCTTAGATGTATATACAAATCAGCTTATACATAGCTTTAAGGTTCTTGACAAATACCAAAAATTTAAACAGAAAATTCTCAATAAATCAAAAGACATCATGATTTCATTATCTCTGGGTCACAGCCAACCCAAAAGATGTTGTGAAGATTACAGTTACATGCATAGAAGTGCAATCTGTTCACATTAATTACATCCAAAATATGTAAAGGTTATGAACAACTGTTGGTCACCTGGATTCCTACTATTTTATGTCTTTGTTACATGTGTGTGCTGAAACACACACACACATTTTCCTTTCAGTATGAGTCAGACCAGTACATCAGCAGATATTCTCAACCATACCATTTTCATAGTATGAGCATTTTACTGCAAAGTTTTTAAAGCCTAACTTCCTGAGGAATATGCGAACAGTTGTCAAACATGTGCGTATACACTCGCACTCACACAAACAGACAACACACACCATGCTGAAAAAAAACCACAAAAGACCATCGCCTAGTAAACAATCAACAAGTGTATCTAATTTCTTCAGGCTTCTTTCATGTGCACTCAACAGACTAAATGCTTTTTTTTTTCCTTACCAGCATTGGGCATCATGTGTATTATCAACTAAAGTAAACTAGCCTATGCAAAAGTCTTCAATAAGAACACAGTAAAGATCACTGTATATCTTTCCTGATTTCAAGTCAATGTTAGAACTATCACTTCACATGACATTCATCTTTTGAGCAGAACATTTTAACATCATACTGCACACATGTATAAAACCAATTTAGACAAACTTGTACTGGTCTCTGAGTGTGTGCGAGAGAGAGAGAGAGAGGAGAGAGAGAGAGAGAGAGAGAGAGAGAGAGTGTGTGTGTGGTGTGTGTGTGTGTGTGTGTGTGTGTGTGTGCGTGTGTGTGTGTGTGTGGTGTGTGTGTGCCATGTTATCGGCCTTTACTTAAGTCCTAGTGTACACAGAATTGTTTCAGATCAGTATGCAGACCTGCCAACCCCTAAGAGACCAAGAGTAAGAATTGAAGCTCAGTGAGGCAGAAATGTGTAATTTCTGAGAGCTAAGAGTAATCAAGCGCGACATTTACTTTTTTCAAACAAAACACGATGCGATGAAATTGTTTGCACAATTTTTGTGAACTTTTCTTTTTCTACAAAAACAAGCTTTTCTTTTTAAGCGTCACAAGAAATCTTTACAAATTATAAAATGTAGAATACACTTGAAACACACACAAATCCCCTAAACGATCATGGCATGGCACACCAAGGCTTGATAGTGCGCCAGAAAACAACCTAAAAAATTGGAAATGAAATGATGGAGCTGGGGGGGGGGGGGGGGGGGGGAGGGCAGTTCGAAGATGGAGAAACTGGGAACATGAATTAAGAAAATATATAACCTAAAAAATGTTCTCCCCTGTTGCTGATTCTGTCCATGTGGGTGTGGCTATCAGCTCTGTGGCGATTGTGTCATTTTTTAAGTATCGCACCACCCAAGAAAGAATTTGTCTCCCCCCCCCCCCCCCCCCTTTCTGACTTCCTCAGTCCCCTACACAAATGGTCCATTCTGCAGTCGAGATGCAGCAGCAGTTTAGGCTTCCATGACAAGGGTCCTTACAATGTGTGTTGTCTTTGTTCGACCGCTCTTGAACTGTTTGGCGATCTCCGAATCTGAGAACGCTTCTTAAAAAAGCTGGGATGCATGGTCGGCTGCGCTAAGAGCGATGTTGTGCTCGACGAAAAATCCGGCCACCTATGCTTCAGCCTGAATTACCCTTTTCCTAATTTCATCCTCTTTTGAGGTGTCTACAGTCTGAAAAAAACTGTGTGATGCTGGAAGAATTCGGCGCGTTAGAGGAATCGATGTGCTTGCGTGACTCAAGGTGACGCTTCACATCCACCATCCCGCATGGGAAATTTAATTGTGACGTCCGACTCGCAAGTGGTACACCGTGCACAATTTACACCTTTAGCCGAAGGTCGTATGCAGGGGAACTTTTCCCGAGTATTCTTTTCGGAACTTTTGACCAAGTTTTTTTCTTTTTCGCATCTTGTCCAAAACTTTCTAATGTTTCGACATTTTCGTAGCTAAAACTTCAAAAAGACGCCAACTTCGCTGAATGGTAAAGATGGTGAAACGAACTGCGCATGACCGGAAACGCTTCTTGAAGATTACTGGTTATACGCACGGCGCCGTGGGTATCTGTACATAAGCTGATTTTTTCGTCCGTTTTTTTTTTTTTTGTTGTTGAAAACTTTCAATGCGTAATTTTTTGGCTAAATGCGTAAGGGCGTAAGAATTATCACTTGGGCGTAATAAATTACGCGAAATGCGTAATGGTTGGCAGGTCTGAGTATGGATCACTGTTTGTCTTTTATTTTCATGTTATCTGGATATGGCAAAAAAATGCTTAAGCCACAGTTCTTCTTCTTCTTCTTCTTCCTTTGTACGACCAACATCATTTTGCTGATGGTTTTGTCGTATTTGGGGAGATTGCCGAAGATTGCGCTGTTGTGAGGAAAAAAAAAAAAAAAAAAAAAAAAAAAAAGAGGGGGGGGGGGAGATTTTAGGGAACAGTGGTCAGGAGGAGGGCAAGGGGGAGGGGGGGGAGGATTTGGGGTGGTGGGAAAGGGGAGGGGGTGAGGGGTGTTGTTTCAGGTTCTAAAGATGGGAGGCCAGCCTGGACTTGAAGCAGTCCAGTGACTCAGCTGTCACAACCTCCTGAGGCAACTTGTTCCATTCTGGTATGGTTCTTGGAAAGAACGTCATCTGCCTGTACGCGTCGTGCATGTTGGAATGTCGTAGCTCTGGTCATTGTTGATCCTCGAGCTCAGCCTGCTGTCAGATGGTTTGGGCAGGTACATGGAGTTGATGGAGATGAGTCCGTGATGGAATTTATAAAACATCTCCAAGCGGGCTTTCTTACGACGCTGTTGTAGGGAAGGCCAATTTAGAGAATCAAGGATGGAGTCGACGCATGATGTTTGGCGGTGGCGATTTGACCCCCATCTTGCTGCTCTTCGTTGGGTCTTCTCAAGGGCCTCAATCTCGTTTGCAGTGTAGGGATCCCAGACGGTGGCTGCGTACTCAAGAAGCGGGCGAACAAGGGCTTTATATGCAGTTTCCTTTGTTTTCTTGTTGCCGATCTTGAGGTTTCGCCGGATAAAGCCTAGGGTCTTGCTGGCTTTCTTCGTGATGGAGTCAATGTGAGATTCCACTGCATATTGTCCTGGATGTTGACACCAAGGTATTTAGTGGTGTTGACATTTTCGATATTCTGGCCATGTAGCTCATACACAGGGGCAATCTTGTTCCGCTTCCGAGAAACTCGTAGCGTTGAGCACTTCTGTGGGTGGAACTCCATAGACCACTTCTTCTCGCAGGTGGTAAGGGAGTGTAGGTCTTCTTGCAGCACTCTCTCATCTTTTTTCTTCGCGATGGTCTTGCTGCACATGGTATCGTCGGCAAAAAGGCGGACTTTCGACTTGATGCCATCAGGAAGGTCGTTCTTTTTGCACCCAACAGACGCACTTGACTTTTGACCAGTAAGGATCATCTTGTATTTCTCCCAGATACCTGCCTGTACAATTGTTTGGATGCACACAACAGATACATGATTTCTGACCACTGTGGATAATCTTGTGTCTTTTCAAGTAACCTGTCTCCCTAAAAGTCTTACTGTGCTGATGGATCATCTGTGTCTCACCAGGCAATATACTAAAATGTCTTACTGCACACATCACTGAAAAGAATCTCTAACCGGTGTCCATCAGCTGGTATCTTTTCAAGCTACATGACATGTAAAAGGCTTTAACACTTGCAAGTTCAGTCATTTGATGCTAGGCTTTTAGCAGAACCCTGTCATGATTGTTTACTGATTATTAACTGAAATAATTGAGTATGGAAATATATAATGTATTAAAGTCAGGTAAATGTATTTTGATTTAAATGATCAGAAAGAAGCAGAATCTTTCAACAAAAAAGTAATTTGAAAAACAGGAAAATGTGTAATGAAATTGG
>JAFLJL010005396.1:0-14202 GCA_018398815.1 Conus ventricosus
CAAACCCCTGAGTGTCTTTTAAACAATTTATTTGGGCAATTAACTTTATAAAGGATTTTTAAAGATTTTTACGATGGTTCAAAAAAAAGGTGAGAGGGCTGCGCTGCCGTGTGTGTGATAACATTTTCGGGGAGCTACTTTTTTTAAGATTGCGGGATTGGGTCGTTTTTTATACTGCAAAACTGAAGGTTTTACATTGGCCTCGTGGGGGTGCCCAGGTAGATCAGAATGATTTCCTTTATTTTATGGGGTTCTTGTCGGCATTGTCAGTTTTTTCGACAAGGAAGGTCACATCCATTTTTTTGGCTGTATTCTGTCTTCATATCAGCTTGTCTTTGGGGGAAAGATATTTATTATTTTTCTTGTGGGTCCCCAGAAACATGGGAAATCATGGTAACTCATGGGGCAAAGAAACCCAAAAAAGTTCGGGGAAGCTTTCCAGGAGGCTATGCGTTTGTTCCTCACTCTGATCTACGTATAAATTAGTTTGTTTGTCGTGAACGTGGCAGAATGAGGGTGAAATCAAATTCATAATAAACTGTTTAAAATTTGCCGATTTAACCCAACCTTTCCATCGGTGGTACGTAACCGTAAAGGGAATCGGTTTTTTCCGGTTACATATTGGACACAGCTATATAACGCACAGTTGGTTTTCAGAAGGGAAGACCCCCGGTGTTTTTGGTTTTTGGGGACAGTTGTTCGTTTTAAAATTTTTTTTTGCAGAATGGGATTTGTGTGTATCAGGGGGGAAGTTTTTTCCCCCAGTGTTTATCGGTTTTTTTTCGTGAGATTTCAGTAGATCTTATTTTTTCTTTTTGAAAGGGAAAAAACTTTTTTTTATTAAATATAGTGATTTAATAATGTATCAGGTTTTCGCCCGGGGTTGAACGATATTGTGTTTTTTCCTCATAAATTTTTTAAAAAATTAATACTAGTGTGGGTATTTGTTTTTTGGTTAGATATTTAGCTGAGGTCTGATTGGCCCTGTGTCTGCTGGGCCCTATAAACACTAATAACTAATAACTAACTCCCCAACTAAAACCCCTTCCGATTTTTCTTGACTAAATTTAAAGCTCTGGCACTATGTGGAAGCCTAAAAAATTTGAGCAAGCCCTCTGGAAAAGTTTTTTCTTTTTTCTTCTAGTGGAAAAATTTTTGTAATTTCTGAGATTTGCCCCGTTTTTTGTTAACAATATACCAAATTCGCTAAGTACTTCTTTTAAAGCCACAAAAAGATTGTAATAACCCTTCTGGTATTGTATTTGGTTTATTTGTTTGCCCACTCGTCATTACCTTAATCCATTTATTCTGAGCCTTTCAGATTATTTAGCCCCACATAACTTTAAAGCCCAATTTCTTTAAGGGCAATATTAACAGCTCCCGCGGCCTTATTGTCTAATTGGGTACGTTAAGAAATCACACGCTCGTTTTGGCTTGGTTTATATAGATGTACATCTTTTTATAACTATTTTTAATAAACTATTTTAAAAAATGGAACCTTGTAAATATACGAAAGTGCCTACTTACAATGTAGAAGGTTTTATAACCCCAAATCTTTGACTTCTGCATTTAACATTGCCAGGTAGATGAATCATACGGCTTCCAAGGTCCCAAGACTTGTAAACCCACTAACTAATATTTAAATCCGAAATAAAGTGATGAGTGCACATCAGCATTGGTCATCCCGCTGTCACGAGTTTGTCACGAGGCTACGACGTTTGACCCAACTGGGGTGGAGGAATTAGTTCATTTGTTTAATTGTCGTCGTTGTTGTCGTATATCTGTCCCTTAATGTGGCTTGTGGTGTGGTTGCACCTTGGTTGTGGTTTAGTTCAGGTCTAGGTTTACTTTACTCTCTCTCTCTCTCTTATTTTCACTGCCCGTGGCATTCATACCTGCAGGTTCACGGGTGCGTGGGTTATCTTTTCTTGTACTCGGCTGTACTATCGGCCTACTCGCCTGTCACTTTTTTACCTGTCGCCGTGCTTCATTTTCTTTTAGTTTGAAGTTTGTCCTCATGTGACGTAGGAGTGGCATGTTGGCCGGCCATCGTGGGCGAGGTTAGCTCTTCATCGAGCGGAAGATGTCTCTGGTGAGCCTGCTCCGGGTCTTTGGTCTTCAGACCGTTAATCGGGGGGGATCGAAGGTACAGTCGGTATCTTCAATTCCTACAGTCGGCTGTAGGAGGGACATCACACTTCTTCTTTTTCGCATCTGTGCCACTCTGTCCTTCGGACTGGACAGTGGGCCATAGAGAGTCGTTTGACCCGCTTCTTCGGGGTCACCCTAGGGTAGCGGTAAGCATCAGTTTCGTGGTTTGTTTGTTTTGGTTTGTTCCGTTGATAGCCGGCTTATTCTTCTCTTTTGCGCAATTTTTTCTTTTTGTTTGCAAAAATTGTAAAAGAAATATGTTTGAGACCTTTTCTCTGGTTAATCAATCTTTAACCTGGCCATCATAAATTTATATCAAAATTCTTTTCTCCTGTTTATGCTTCTCGTGATGCGGTAGTCGGTGGGGAGGTGGGAGAGAACCTGGTGATTCAGGGTTGGTACTTGCTTGGTCTCGCTCGTCCGCCCCTGTTCACATTCCACGGACTCTTATCCTTCGGCCACCGTCTGTTTTTGTGCGTGCAAGGAGAACGAGTTTTATGTTCGCGAGCGTGCGTACGCATGATTTGGTCGTTCGGTTGGTGGTTGGAGATTTGTGTTATTTTGATATGTGGCTAAAAATGTGACAATTGATGCCATTGAATTATTATTGCAAATGTGGTGGCAGTTATAAAGCAACGGGTGCAGTGTTGGGTTTATTTCTAAGAAAGGAAAATGTTATAAGCATGAGTGTGAGAAGGTGAAGATGATTCATATTTGTTTATTGCCTGTTTATTTAATTGCAGTCTTTTACCTGCTTCGTGTGTGAAGACTTTTATGAACATTCATGATTTGGTGGGTGTAGCTGGTGTTACGCTCAGGTCTGTGTTGTGATGGTGTTGGTGGAGTGTTTAGTAGTCTCCCCTCGCCCATCATGCGACGTGGCTGTTTGATTTAACAGCATGGGTCAGATGTTTGACGGCGGGGTTTCCAGTACCCTTCTTCCTTACCTCCCTTTCTTTTCTCTCACAGCTAGTTTTCCCCCTCCCAGGGGCTTCACCCGGAAGTTGGATGGTTGTGCCTACGCTCTGGTTGGGGCCACGCTCTGGTTGGTCCGCGGGATCTGCTTTGGTTGGTGCACGTGCTGGTTGGAGGCCACGCTCGGTTTTGGGACCGCGGGGACTGGGTGGTGCACGCAGCTGGGTTGAAGGCCATTGCTCTGGTCGGGTGACGCGGAATGGTAGAAAAGCCCGCCGGCTTGATGGACGGCCTGATCCCCTGTTCCAGGACCTCCAGTATAAGCGCCACGTTCCCCCCCCCCAGTGACGCGCTCTTCACTGTCTGCTTGTGCGTGTCATAGGGCTGTCGGCTTGAACGACGATTTCAAGATACCGACCCGGTTTGGAGCACCTAGTGCGACAGGGGTGCTCCCACATAGACTTTGGAGAGGCAGGGGGTGGATGGCACTCCATGGTGTGGGAAGGGATGGATGTGGAAATGTTATATTTATAATTGTGTATATGTCTTAGTGTTGAAAATGCTGTGATTGTGATTGTGTACGTCGTATGGTGTAAATGTTTATTACAATTGTGCATTTGTGTGTGTTGGGTATGATTCTTTTTTATGTCTGTGTATGTTGGTGGTGAATAAATGGGGTGTTTTGTATCGTAATCTTTTTTGTGTGGTCTCTTGCGGGGCGTGTGAGGTCAGTCACTCCCTTCACACTCAAACCTAGGACAGATCTGTCAGGGCAGACCTCCGGGTCGGTCGTGACAATTGTGGGGGCTAGTCGGATGTGAAGGGCTTGACTGGTCTCTCGCTCCGTTTCCCGCGAGGAAAGCAGTACCTGTTCAGTTCTGTCTCATGTTTTGTATTTGTTTTTAGGTCAGTTTGTCCGTGTTTTGTTCGTGGGTGGTTGGCTGGGTGTACTCTTGCGGTGAGGGAGTCTTTTTGGTGGCCTTGAAGGAAAATCTGGCGTGGACTGGGAGATCGAGGTGAGTCTTGGCAGAATCGACCGCGGACCAGACCTCCTCTTCCGCCGGGTTGCCTTACGCAGATTATGGCCGTTTTAAGTCTTTCCTTTCTGTTGCCGCTCCAGTCTGCCATTCCTGTTTTGTGTTAGCAGTTTTTTTTACCGGGTGGTTTACTGAGTTACAGGGATTGTATCGGACGTTAGTGTCTCTTTTTTGACTCTCTCGGACCTGATTCCGTTCTGCCAGGTTTGTCTTGTTTTTTACGGCCAGCACCCACCGCACTGTTTGCTCGTGCTGTGGAGCGACGGTGTTGCCAGAGTGGGTGGCGCTGCCGGACTTAGTTTTTGTTGTTTTTTTTTTCGGTGTGAGCACCCACGCACTGTTGACTTCATTGCTGTGGTGCGACGGTGTTGCAAGGAGTGGGAGCAGCCGGTACTTGTCGCAACACACACACACACATCAACATACACACATTATTACACACACCCTAAAATATTTGTTTTTCAATTGGATCGTCTTTCCCCCGTTATTTGAAAACGATAGGATATTGTTGTCATGGCGACCGTCCGGTGCTGGTGGTATAGCCGACTCGTGCGTCGAAGAAGGGAAAGGGTCTTCAGAATTGTAGTCCCTACTATTAGTACCAGGCACTTCGGGACTACAGTGACTTCCTATTATTCCAGTGCTGTAGCCGATTGTCCAGTGAGTACTGTCACATACTTCTTTCACTAGGGGATCTTTCTGCTGGACACGACTGGCGCTCGGATGCGTCAGAGATATGTTGATAAGCACACTGTGGGCTTCTGTTGAGTCACAGAAACCGGAAACAAGCCCTCTCTTCTCCATTGCTATCCCCTCGTAAGGAGTATGACCCCGGGAGACTTTCCTCATGGTAAGGTCGAGACCCATGGGACGCGGCTGACGGGTCATCCTCCCGTGTGGGAGTGGTGAACCCCACCAGGTACTATCTCCTCCGTCCTGATGTTTCTGGAGCGACAGCGACGGCTATCGAGGATGAAGGCCCTCCATAGGGAAGAGGTGTCAGACAGAAGCCTTGTCGGGAAGAGGAACTCGATCGTAAGGAAGAGGCTTTCCAGGCTGGGAAGCCCTACGTAAGGAAGAGGACTCTAGGCAGGAAGCTCTTGCGTAGGAATGAGAGCAGAGAGGAGCTGCTAGGCAGGAAACTCTGCGAAGGAAGAGGCTGCTAGCAGGAAACTGCGAAGGGAAGAAGGCTGCTCAGCGTAGGGAAGAGCTAGATAGGATGGAGGGCTCTGCGCAGAGGAGGAGGGCTGCCCAGACAGGAGCCCTCCGTCCGGGAGGAGGTTAGATGCGTAGGGAAGAGGCAGACTCTGCACTGAGAGGAGGCTGCCAGACGCAGAGGCTTACGTAGGGAAGAGATGGAACAATACTTCTTTCACTCGGACTCACACGTTCTGTAACCAGGGGGTTGATCGACAGGCAAGCGATAGTTGTCGAGGCAACAAAATTTAAAGCTTCCAGAGTTCAGACCTAGTGAGGACATTGATATGTTCTTTGAGAATTTTTGACAAGGTTGCTAGTTCATACATTTGTCTGAGGAACAAAAGGCCATGCACCTTTTTTCTTGGTTTATCTGGTGCTGCAAGGAGTGTGTGCTTCACTCTATATGGTGGCGCGGTCTTATGCAGACATGCAGTGGGCTGGCGTAAGGTTTCCACTTACTCCAGAGAGTACAGGAGGAAGTTAAGGTCATGAAGAAGGAAACAACGATGGGACACTTTCGTGCAGTTTGAGATTAGGCTGCGCAAAACGCAGGGTCTGGCGTCAGTTGGCTAAGCTGGAGCTGGAGTGGCAATCTGATTCTCATTGAAACGCCTCACCAATTACTGTGTCCCAGGAGTTGAGGATCCGTATAGGCGAGACAGCTCTCAGGATTTCGCGGCGGCGATCATACAGCTGAGGTGTGGATGATGCTCGCCAGAGCTTATGGGCATCGCCACAGATACGGGTCAGGAAGCCCTCCACTGGATTAAGCGGCATAAGGCGCCGTCGACTGCTAGCGGGTCGAAACCAAGGCAGGGCAGTCATCGGGGACCTCAGCACCCAGACTTGTGTTTTCTTTGTGTCGTCTGGCCACTTAGGAAAGATTTGTCCTATAGATGCGGTAGTCAATGGGGTAGTCCTTTACCATCGTCTCGTGCCTCGGGCTAACGTGGGGTCCATCCAGCTTCTAGGGGTACAGTGTGCACGGTGTGCCTTTCTGTTGTTGGTTCTTCCTTGGTTGACACCATCAGGGATGCGGGTGCATCAACGATCTTCTGTGGATAAGGATTTGGTTTTCATGAGGCCGGCGGCGGCGCTTGTCTTTGATGTGTGCGGGTTGGTGGCGGTGGTTTACCTCCACCCGTCCTTCTGTAATATTTTCTATCTCCACCCCTACTTCTGTGGCGATGTATGGGCCATCGCGGTGGAGCGACCTCATTGTCTTCCCTTCTTATAGGGCAATACTATAACCTTCGCGACGGACGCATTCAGTCCGTGTCTACGGTCTGCCCGTTACCGCGTGTGTGGGAGTTACACACGCGCCCTTAAAAGCTATGAAAGCAGGATCAGGAGTTGCGTCCGTTCTTCAGCCGATCTCTGACGAGGTACCTTGCGAGGCTGCCGATACCTGCTTCCAGTGTTCGTTTCAGGCCAGGGGGCTCGGATGTCTCCACCACCTACGACAACTGGGGATAGTCATGCTCGTCTGCCGACACGCCAAGGTGAGCCTTTAAGCTCCAACAAGGGGATCCTCTTTAGGGTTTTCTATCGGGCAGATCGTGTGGCCAAAGCAGCTAGTCGTTCAACCTAGCTTGAGAGGGAGAATCTGTTCTCCGGCAGGCCTTGATTCACCCTGGAGGTCTTAATGGGCTCAAAAGCGTACTCTCGAGCGATGGTTAGACAAGATTTATTCTGGCCGGGGATGATTTAAGGTTAGGCAGTACTGCCGCTGTTGCGATATCTGCCAACGGACCAACGCCTAAGGGTCGCTTGAAGCGTGTTACCCCTAGGGTCAGTGCCACGGGTTGGGGAGCATTCAGCAAGGTTTGGGTCGAACTGGTGGGACCAATCAAATCCACCTTCCGATCGCGGTCACCGCTACATTTTGTAGCGGTAGACTCTGTGACTCGATAACCAGAGGCTGACCGCTTAGGACTATCGTTACCCGCTTACTATTTGCTGAATGCTCTCCGGCAGATTGGACGCCGCACTGGCGTGCCCAGGAAGAAGAAGGCACGCGCCGGATGTTTGTACTGGAGATGCGATCATCCATTCTCTCCAGTACCTGGACCGGATCACGGCCAGTCTGTCGTTACGACTAATGAGTTAGGCAGTGGAACTGCAGAGTGCATTTTCGCCATATCAAGGTTCCAGCAATACGGTTTGCTGACTATCTTAGCCCGAGCTCCGTAGTCAGCACATTGGAAAATCGGTCAGAGGGGACACTTCACTCAACCAAGGTTGTATCCCCTTTTGGTCTTCTGTTCAGGTGTTAGTGACAGTTTTCACTTCAGTGATGTTAACGGTAGTGAATCGCCAATGGTTCGGATTGTTATTTTCCCAATAATTCCGGTTTGCTTAGGTTGTTTGATAAATGTAGTATTATGTATCTCCCTGGGGAATTCTATCGTGAATGTTTGTATTGGTTTTTAGTCTCTGGCGGTCACAAGAGGTTGGTCGGTCCATTGTTGTGAATTTGCACATGCGTCAAGGTTTAAAAGGAGCACCGGTATCTCTGAGAATCAGATGCTTTTAGAAGGGGGGTTTGTCAAGAGTTTGTCACGGGCCATACGACTCGTTTGACCCATCTGGGGTGGAGGAATAATTATTCATTTGTTGTTTGTGTCGTTGTTGTCGTAATCTGTCCCTTACTGTGGCATTGTGGTGTGGTTGCACCTTTGGTGTGGTTTAGTTCAGTGTTGGGTTTTACTTTCTCTTCTCTCTCTCTCTAATTTCCACTGCCCGTGCATTCAATTTCATGCAGGTTCAAGGGGTGGGTTGGTATCTTTTTCTTGTACTGGCTGTCTATCCGGCTCTCTCCTGTCTTTTTTTTTTACTGGCGCACGTGCTTCATTTCTTTAGTTTGAGTATGTCACTCTGTGACAGTAGCGATGGCAGTGGCCGCCATCGCTGTCTGAGGGAGGTTAGCTCTTCACTTCGTGCGGTTGAGGTCTCTGGGAGCGCCTGCTCCGGTACTTGGTTCTTCACGTATCGTCGAAGGTACGTCGGTATCTTCCAAATTTCCTACAGTCGGCCTGTAGGAGAGGGACAATCACTTCTTCTTTTTTCCGCATCTGTGCCTCTGTCCTCTCGGCTGGACAGAGGGCATAAGAGAGTTCGTTGGGACCCGCTTCTTCGGGGGGTCACCAAGGGTAGCTGGTGTATGCACAGTTTCGTGAGTTAGTTTGTTTTGGTTTGTTGGTAGTTAGAGGCTTATTTTTCTCTTTTGCGCAATTTTCTTTTGTTTGCAAATTGTAAAAGAAATAGTGTTTGAGACCTTTTCTCTGGTTAATTCATTCTCGTAACCTGGCATTTTTTTTTTTTTTTCCTAAATTATATCCAAAAATTCTTTCTCACTGGTTTATGCATCTCGTGATGCGGTTGTCGGTGGGGATGGCGAGAGATACCTGGTGATTCAGGGTGGTACTTGCTGGTTCTCGCTGTTCGCCCTGTCACCATTCTCCGGGAATCTTTTCACTTGGCCACGTCTGTTTGTGCATGCAAGGAGAACGAGTTTTGTGTTCGCGAGCGTGCGTTCGCTTGATTTGTCCCCCCGTTCGGATGCCGTGGTGGAGATTTGTGTTATTTTGTAATGTGCATTATTAATATGTGACAATTATGCCATTGAATTATTATTTGCAATGTGGTGGCAGTTATAAAGCAACTATGCCGTTGTTGGTTTTTTTCCCTATGAACGGTAAAATGTTAGCATGAGTGATGAGAAGGATGAGCTGATTCATATTTGTTTTTTAGCCTGTTAATTTTAATGCAAGTATTTTACCTGCTTCGTGTTGAGAAGACTTTAATGACAATTCCTGTTTTGTGGGTGTGCTGTGTTACGCTCAGGTATGTGTTGAGCTGTGTTGTTGGTGTGTTTAGTCGATCCTCCCTCGCCCATCCCTTGCGAGTGCTGTTAGGATTTATACACATGGGTCAGACTGGACTGACGGCGGGGGGTTCAGTACCCTCTTCTTCCTTCCCTTCCCTTTCTTTTCTCCTCCAGCTCGTTTTCCCCCCTACCGGGGGGCTTCACCGAGAGTCGGACTGGTTGGTGCCACGGCTTCTGGTTGGGGGTCACGCTCTGGTTGGGACGGCGGATGGTTGGTTTGCACGTGCTGGTGAGGCCTCCGATTCTGTTTGGGACGCACGGACTGGTTGGTGCTGCCACGCGCTGGTGAGCACACGCTCTGGTCGGGACCGCGGATGTAGAAAAGCCCGACGCTTGACTGGCCGGACCCCTGTTCCCCGTCCAGGACCTCCAGTAAAATCGCAAAGCCCCCCCCCCCCCCCCCCCAGGCGCGGGCCCTTTACTGTCTGCTTTGTGCGTGTCAAGGGTGTCGCCTTGAACGACGCTTTTCAAAAACCGACCCCCGGGTTTTGGGGCACCTAGTGCGACAGGGTGCTCCCAATAGACTTTGGTAGAGGCAGGGTGTGGAGGCACTCCCCTGGTGTGGGAAGGGATGGATGCTGGAATGTTATTTATAATTGTGTAAATGTCATATGTGGTTGAAATGCTGTGATTGTGATTGTGTACGTCGTATGGTGAAATGTTTTTTTACAATTGTGCATATTGTGTGTGTTGGAATGCTTATTATGACTGTGTATGTTGGTGTGAATAAATGGGGTGTTGTATCGTAATCTTTATTGTGTGGTCTCTTGCGGGGCGTGGAGGTCAGTCACTCCCTCACTCCCACCAGACCGATCCTGTCAGGGCAGACCTCCAGGGGTCGGTCGTGACACCGCCCTATGACGTTTTTCAGAATGAGTTTAAATTTGCCATTTACTGCGCACTACTGGCTGCGGTGTTTCATATGCAAACCATTTAAACCACCCCAATCTTTTAGTAAGGTCAGTATATAACTTTCCTGTTTATTACCAGTACAGACGAATACTAACTGACCTACAAGTGCGCCTCCCCAGCGACAATGCGTTTAATATCCATTTAAAAGCCCAATGGACAATAATGCATATGAAAGAATCTGCAATGAATTTAACATTAATCCTTCAACTGACTTTAGACAAAAGTTAGACAGCAATCATGGGTTAGGCACATTGTATTTGTGGGGTGTAAAAAGAGAATATACTTATGACTACTGGCCTGGCCACACCTCTTTTCAACCAGACAAACAAGTTCGATTGGGATCCATAGAACAAAAACACCCTAATGCTTGGGCAACATTTATCTTAGATGAAAGTGAAGGCCTAACAATGCCAGGAGTGCAAAGGCTTAATGGCTCCATAAAGGACATACGTTTGGTGTCTATTAGGAGCACAAGCACAGACTAAATCTAGCATAGTTGATCAATCTACAGGCTTTGATGCCAGAAAACAAATTTCTAGCTAATTTAGAAGATGCTATTAACTCTGCTGTTGATTTGCCTGCCAGCATACAAAGGTATCAAGACGTTCTTGCACATGCTAGGTCAAAGGTTGACTTTGTTGTAGGCCATGGATTATACATGCTACCCTCTGACCTTAGACTACAGATTGGCATGATACAGAATTATAATAATGAAATCCTCATAGCTGGAGATGATCAAAACTTAGGACACAATCAAGGCTTAAACACAAGGCCTGCCCCATCCATTTTAAAAAAAGTACCTAACCCTGAAGAAAGCGATCCAGTTTTAAGCGCCCCACAGCCAGAAAACAGCCCAGAAAGCACACCGCCTGTTGATCTGCCTCGCACTGACAGTCATACTAGCGAAAAGACAGCCCTTGTTGTATTTTTAACTTTTACTGGATTAGCCATACTTTATTTCACTAAAAATTAATCCAGCAGCTAACACTCCAAAACGCCCACAGATGGTCGGCCATATAACCAGCAACTTTACCTATAGTAGACAAAACCCAACTAACAACACTGCCTATTATGCCAGGCAGAGCATCAAGCGCTTTGGCAGCTAACTTCTTAATAGGTTTGCTAGATGATGCAATTGTTTTCTAATCCAACTTTTACCAGGCTGAGGCGTTGGAGGAGCTACTGGCCCTGTTGGTGCACTACCTGTTAAAGCATAAACGAGTGTAGAGATAGCAAACACTACAGCTGTTAATATGCTAACTATTGTAATCCCTGGTTCCCTGAACAGAGTCCTTATTCTTTCAGCTAGCGTAGTGTTTTCATAAAGTATTTTGTTTATAGTTTCTCTGATTCTGCTTGTTTGTGATGCTAGCTGCGCCCTGTTAGTAGACAGCACTTCTAACCTGGCCGCCCTTTGTAGCCTTAAATCCTGTATTTTCTGCTGTATTCTAGCCTTTTCTTCTCGCCCTAAATTATCATCTGCATCAGCTAGTTTATTTTTTTTTCTTCTTCTATCTCTCTATCCAGCTCACCAAGTTTTGCTAAATTGTTTGTTAGTTCACCCCTTATTGTCCGTAGAGCCTCATTAAGTCCCAGGATTTCACGCACAGGCAATGGAGAATCTTCAATTGTTTTTAATTGTGTCTCCTCATTAAAACTCGTTTCAGTTTCTGCTATTAGTTCATCTGCTGTTCGATTTAATTCTTGAAGAGGTATGTTTTGTATTTCAGATTGTGTTGGCAACTCTTGCCCCAAGTTATGTAAAAGACTAACAGCTTTGGCTCTAAGCTCTAAAAGGTTTAATTGTTCTGCCTTAGCAATAGGGAGTTTTCGCCTAATTGTGCTTAGTTTTAAAAACTTGTTTGGGTTTTGCGTTGAAGTAGCTTTTACAACAGCTCCCTGCACCAGTTCTTATATACAAATGCCCGCCATCTTCCTCAAAAATCGTTAGGATCAAGCACGCCTGGTAGCTCTCGTCCTATGCTTCTATAGAATGATTCAATTCGCTGTCGCAATAGTTCTTGACGTTGTTTAGGGAGTAAAGAACCCGCTCCTTCAAGCTCTTCTTGCAATGAAGGGCCTAGTTCTTCATCTTCTTCTTCACCAACAGGATCAATCGGGTCAAAATCTTCATCCATGTTTTTTATTTATATTCTTTTTTGTTTTATAAAACATGAACTCATATGGTTGTGACCTCGATCCATACAGAAACGAGAAGGAACCCCATGGCGTAAAAGGTATAAGGCAGACTGTAATTAGCGTAAATACTCCATCAACAGTTGAGCCTGGACAAACTTTAATAGTCAAGTTCCCTGATCTTGGCGCTGGCGATGTTATAATGCCAGGCACTGCTAAACTATCATTCAAAACAGATATTAAATCGACAGATCCTAATGCTACTGTTGTTGCTAATTTGGGCAGGGCAATCGTTAAACATATGGCAATCAAACTGGAGGGCAGCGAAGTCTTTGTACTAAGCGAGGCAGACATTTTTGCCCCCTATTCTAATCTATGGTTGCCTAAAAAAGAAAGAAAAGAGAAAGTTTATCAGGGAATACAAAGCCCAAACGGCCTCAAGCACAGGCTTAAAGCGGTGGATGCAAAGAATGATAAAGATGAGGCAGTAGCAGAAGCATTTGGCAATAGATTCTGCATCCTCTAGATTTTGAGCTGTTAAAGACGCATATGCCATATTACCAAGGTGCACTAAAAGAAAAACTTACTTATAAACTGACATTTAATCCTAGCGATTCTGTCGTTTTGTCTGAAGACCCTTTAGCTAAATATACAGTCAGTGACATTTCTCTTGAGTTTGATGTTGTTACTAACCCTGAACTAGCCAGAACAATCTTAACCCAGTATAAAAGTAAAACGGTTATTTATATGAAAGAGTTATACACTCCATTACAGAAAATAGAAACAAGCAAGACACTCTTTGGAACATACATCTAAATCAGTCTTTGAAGTCTTTAAAAGGAATTTTGTTTTTGTTTACTGGAGAAACTCCTTTTCATAGAGAATCAGAAGCGTTTTATAATCCAAAAATTGAGAAGGTTGACTGTGCAATAAATGGCAAGTCTGATCAGTTGTATTCGGGCGCGGACTTTTACCTCACCAACACTTCGATGAAATAAGAAAGTTGTTCGCTGGAGGTAGGCAAAGGGATCCTGCAGTTGATCGTGTATGTAAAAACTTCGCCTTTATTATGTAAGACTCGAAGACTACTTAATAACCAAATATGGGCTGTGGTTAGATTTTAGATCCACATTTGACAACAGATTGTTTGGAAGTGGAGAAAGGGTAGGGCAAGATGGTATAAAAAATAAATATTCACAAGAAAGCAGACGGAAACGCCCCAATACAAATGCATGTTTTTATGGTTTGTGATGCTCAGTTAAACATTGAAGAAAACAGGCTAAAAGACGCGGCTTTTTAAAATGCAGAAGAAATATTCTAATAAAAACAGATGGCTAGTTTGAAGTTTCTTCCTAAGATCCGCACTGTTGTCTTTGTCACTGTATAAGACAGTAGACAGGGATATATGTATTAATATATCCCCCGTTATAACCACCCCTTTCCCCCTTTTACTAAGTATGAACGCCACACAACAAACACACACAAAGAAAATACAGTGCACAAACAGAAGGCTTTATTTGCATTCACACACGCACTCTCACCCACAGAATGGCAGATGAAACACCAATACCTTTATATATCCGACACATAGGCAGTTTTCCCCACACATACACACAAAAAAAAAAAAAAAAACCCAAAAGAATCCAACAATACTATCAATACTCGACCATCAACACATGGCCCCTTATGCATACCCGTGCACGCATGTGCTGCACGTTTACATATAACAACCCTTCCCTCAGGAGGCACAAATACACACCTCAGCCCACCAAAGCTAATACCAAGGAACAAGGGTGACTCATCAATCCCCTGGTAACCCCAGGCTGAAATACCAAACAAGGTTGATACCTCATAAACCTGAGATGCCCACGCGATGTTTTTTTCCAAAATGTATTCTTCTGCTAATTTTTATATGCCGGTGTCAACCACCCGACACAAAGCTTAACCCCCAAATGTTCAACA
>JAFLJL010005397.1:0-13413 GCA_018398815.1 Conus ventricosus
TGTTTTGATTGTCTTTGTTAGCCGCAGTCAGTCTTCGCTTTTGCGCAATTTCTTTTGTTTTCGAAATGTAAGAGAAAGTTGTGAGACCTTTTCTCTGGTTAATCCTCTTTAACCTGGCCATTCTAAATTATTTCCAAAATTCTTCTCCTGTTTATGTATCTGGTGATGCGGTAGTCGGTGGGAAGGGAGAGAACCTGGTGATTCAGGGTTGGAACTTGCTTGGTCTCGCTCGTCCGCCCTGTCACATTCGCCGGACTTTTATCCTTCGGCCACCGTCTGTTTGTGTGTGCAAGGAGAACGAGTTTTATGTTCACGAGCGTGCGTACGCATGATTGTCGTTCGATGCGTGGTTGGAAATTTGTGTTATTTGAAATGTTTATAAAATGTGACAGTTGTGCCATTGAATTATTAATTTGCAATGTGGTGGCAGTTATTAAGCGATGGTCGCTGTGTTGATTTATTTCCAAAGGGAAAGGGAAAAACGTTAAGCGTGAGTGAGAAAGGGTGAAGAAAATTCATATTTGTTTTATAACCTGTTGATTTAATGCAGTCTTTTACCTGCATCGTGTGAGAAGACTGATTCAATGGGTTTTCTTGTGTGCGTTGAATACACTTCCCCCGCCCATCATGCGAGTGGCTAAGACTGACAGCAATGGTCAGACGTAACTGACGGCAGGGTTCCAGTACCCTTCTTCCTTCCTCCTTTCTTCTTCTTTTCCTCCTCTCCGACTCTCCTCCCAGCTACGTCCTCCCCCCTCCGGGGGCTTCACCTGGAGCACGATCTGGATGGTGCCACGTACTGGTCGAGGCCACGTTCTGGCTGAGACCACGGACGGGATGGTGCCACACGCTGATCGAGGCCACGCCTTGGTCGGGACCGAGGGTGGTAGAGACGCCCGCCGTCTTGACTGGCCGCCTGGACCCCCGTCCAGGACCCCAGTAACAGCTACGTCCCCCCCCCCCCCCCCCCCCCGGGACACGCTCTTCACTGCCCGCTGGAAGTCGAGGGTGTCGGCTTTGGGCGACCCCTGCGAGAACCAACCCGGCTCGGAGCACCTAGTGCGACAGGGTGCTCCCTGCGGACTTGGCAGGGACAGGGATGTGGACGCACTCCATGGTGTGAGAAAGGGACGATACTGGAAATATTACCTTATAATGTGTGTTTGTCATATGTGCTGGAATGCTGTAATTATGATCATGTTTGCGCTGGCGAAATATTTATTTAAAATCCCTTCATTGTGGGGCGGGGGTTCTTATTTTTGATTGGCATGTTGTGGCGTTTTAAAGGGTTTAACGTGATTGTGCTTTTTGTTGCGTCTGATGCATGAACGGATTGGCATGTTGTTGGGGTTGGGGTGCTTTAATGTGACGGATTGGGCGGTGTTGGAATTTTTTTTGGGTGGGGTGAATAAATGGGGTGTTGTAAAAATAATTTTTTAATGTGTGGGTCCTTTCGAGCGTGTTAGGCAACACCCC
Organism: Conus ventricosus; assembly: GCA_018398815.1. Classification (NCBI taxonomy): domain Eukaryota; kingdom Metazoa; phylum Mollusca; class Gastropoda; order Neogastropoda; family Conidae; genus Conus; species Conus ventricosus. The sequence continues at coordinate 1,477 of JAFLJL010005397.1, forward strand.
CTTCACTTTCCCCCCTAGACCGATTTCCCGCAGGGCAAAACCCCCCAGGGTCGGTCTTGACACCACCCTTGGGGAGAGGCGGTTGTTTTCCCTTTTTCCTAAAACCCCGGGAAAGATCAATTTGGAACCTAAAAACAACGGGCCCCATAACCCTTTCCCCCCCCACTATTGCTTATGTAAAACAAATTTAGAATGGTATATTCACGATTGTTTTTGGCATTAGAAATTTTCGGGGCCCTTTGATGTTTTCCCCTGTGGATTTCGGAAAAACCGCATTACACTGACACCTGGTTCGAATGAGGCTTTTATCAGGGAAAGCTTTTTATTAATTGGGGAAAAAAATTAGTTTTTAAACTTTTGATTTTTGAAAAAGGTTATTAACCCCCCAAAAATTGGGGGCATTTGGGAATTTCTTCAGACCCTGAAGGCACTTTTAAATTTTAAAGGTAATTTAACCAATTTTTTGCCCAGGGATTTTTTGGGCTAACAGGGTTTCATTCGAAACCTTTTTTCGGGTCCTTTTGATCAGGGGAAAGGGTTTTCCCCAGGGGAGCATCCTTTCTCCACCCTTTTGTCAAAACGAAGAAAAAAAACATCCCTCCATTCAGTAAAGTCTGGAATTGATAAGTCATTATTTGTTGAAGACTTTTCCAACTCTCCCCAGGATAAAACGTTTGGGTGGGAGGGTGAGCGTCAACACAGTTGTGTGTTTTAAAAATGTTCACAGTGGGTTCCAAAAATTTTGGAAATTTTAAATTTCAGCTACTAGGACAAGGGTTGCGATTGAAACGGTTTTGGTGAGAAACCCAAAACTTTGATTAAAGGGGGTGTTGGAAAAGGTTTTTCACAAAGTCTTAACCCCAAAGCTTTTTATCCAAACAAACCAAGGACTGCAGATTTTCTCTGGGGGGCAAAAACCCCACACTCCAAAAGAGAGTTTGTATGTTTTAAACTGGTAAAAAACCCCACGGAAACAAAAGGGGTTTTGTCTTCCAGGGAAAAACAAACCGAAAAAAGAGACAAATCCAGAAAACCCTGCTTATTATATTGTTCATTAACCCCCGCCTTTTAAGCCCCAAAAATGACTTAAAGGGCCCAAAAGAATTCCCCCAAGGGGGGTTCTATTTTGGGCCCCACTTCGGGGGCAAACTTTCATTGACCCTTTAAGCTGTTTTATTTACGGTTTCCCTTTCAGGGGCGAAATTTAAACCCCCCTTTGGAAAGGGCGCCCCAAAAAAGAGATTTAATTTTTTATTTAAAAACCCAAATTTTGAAAGGAGGGCACCTCATTGGGTGCATAAAAAAAACTTTATCTTGGGCAAAGGAACTTTTTTAAAAAAAGAATTTTTTTCAAAATTTTTACTAAAGGTTAAAAAAGGTGAGGGCTGCCCCTCCAATTTTTTGGGATAACAAAATTTTAGGGGCCCCACTTTTTTTTGATTGCGGGAAATTTTTCGTCTGTTTTTTAAAATTCTGGGGAAATGAAGGCTTTTTAAAAAACTGGCCCCATGCGGTGTCCCCCATCAAACAAATGATTTTCCCTTTTTTTATCAATCCCTTGTCCGGGATTTTCGGCTTTATCGACAAAGAAGTGTCACATCCGTTTTGGCTGATTCATGATCTTCAAACTCAAACTTTTCTCTTGGAAGGCAAATAGTTTTCTTGTGGGGCCCCACCACATTGGGGGCTATGGTAACTCATTGGGGGACAAAACAGCCAAACAAGCTCTCGGTGGGGAAGGTCTTTCCAGGAAGCCTAAGCCTATTTTCCCACCTGGAATTTTAAATTTATAAATCTAGTTTTGTAATTTTCGTGAACTTGGCAGATTTAATGGGTAATCAAAATTCCCTAATAAAAATTTTTTTAAAAAATTTCCCAAATTAACCAAACCTTTTTTCCCTCGGGGTATGTAAAAACCCTAAAAAAGGGAAACGGTTTTGGGCCCCGGTTACCTATTGGGCCCCAGCTAAAAACCAGTTGGGGTATTAAGGAAAAACCCCCATGGTGGGGCATGTGGGCAGCTTGTTCCTGGTTTAAACCAAATTTTTGACAAATGTGCTAAATTTATTTGGGTTTAAGAAATTTTTTTTCCACCCTTAAAATTTTTCATTCTTTTTCGTGAGAATTTTAGGTAGATCCTTATTTTTTCTTTTTTGAAAAGGAAACAAAATTTTTAAAAAAATATTTTTTTTAATAAAGTAAACAGGGGTTTGTCGGAGTGAACATATAATTGTGCTTTTGTCCCCCATAAATTTTTAAAACGATTTTGTTTAAAACTATTGTGGGGATTTGTACAAAAACCAAGATATGATAGCCCGGGTCCTGAAATTTGGGTCCTAGCATTCCGCGGACCCTATAAACAAATAAAAAACTAACAAAACCCAACTAACTAAAAATAACAATAACTAACTAAGTGCACTTTTAAATTATCTTTATCAGCCTCCCACTCCAAAACCAACTCGTAAAGTAAAAAAAAAAGCCTGTAGCTCTTCCGGGGGGTTCCCTTTTTAAACCAGATTAAAAACAAAAAATTACCAAAAAAAAGTAAGGGCCCCCGGGATGGCCTGTAACGTCTCCCCAATAAAAGCCCGTAAAAAAAAACGAAAAAGGTGGCTGAGGCAAATTTTTAGGGCCCGGGGGGTTTTTCCCCTCTCTGGCCGCAGTTTGAAATAGAAAATTTTATTGTTTAAACAGGCACCTTGCAGATGGTTTAAAGATTGGGCCTACCGTTTCCCTTGACAATTCCCTGACACCTCCACCCACTTTTCACGCTTTACACCCCCTTTTTGCCCCCAAAACGCCCCCCAAATCGTCCAAAAACCCCAAAAACGCCCCCCAAAAAACCCAAGTTCAAACTTAAAGAAAGTAAAAAAATGCGAGTTCTGATTTTGTTGGGGTTGGAAGTAAAAAAGCGAAAATTAAACCAATTTGATTTTTAAAAACCCGGGGAGAATGTAAATAAACTTGTTCACCATCACCCTATCATAACTTTCACTAAGCCCCCCCTTTTTAATGTACCAAATACTCGATTTTTCAGTTTTTGCATTTTAATTTTTTTTAGAAAACGGTTTTAATTTTGGGCCAAAAGGGGGCATGAGAAGACTTTGATTTTTTTTTGGGAAAAGGGGGTTTTTCGTGAAAAATAAGAAGGGGTCTGAACAAACATTTTTACCTTCTCTAGTTGCATTATTTTTGGAACTGGGTATCATTAAACCCCTCCAAAGTCCCTATCCTCCCAGTTTTCTAGTCGGAAAAAGATGGTGCCTGTTGCTTTTGCATCGATTTCCGTTCTCTGAATAAGATTACGGTCTTTGATGTGACCCTTCCGTGTAAAGGTTTGTTTCAAATTTTCTATGCTGGGTTTTTTCCCCCAAGACGTTCTTGCAAAGGGATTGGGGCGATAGGGGTTAAGCCCGAGGATCGTCCAAAGACAGTTTTTTAAAACACATTGGGCCTTTTCCATTTTGCAAATGCCTTTTTGCTTGTGCAGACCTGCGTTTTTCGCACCATGAGCGCAGTAGTTTGGATCATTTTCACTTCATTTTTTGATAGTTCTGGTTTCATAGTGTTCATGAATCCGGTCATCCACTGCACCCCTGGCATCTCCCATCGAAGGGTTCTCCGGCCACTATCAAGTCCCCCCGGCCGGAAGTGGGATTCCCCCCCCCCGTGAAAAACGTTTTCCCACTATAAAACTTCACGACAGGTCCGAATGCAACTCATCACCGACTCAACACACACACCAAAAACCTGCGGCGGGGGCACGGGGCAAGCAACGGTGAATGACCACGGGCATTTGTAGTCACAATCCGCAGTTGGCAGCCATGGGCAGGTGGTCGTTTTTTTTTCCTAAAATGCAAGGGCAACAGGAAGTCCGCAGCACCCTGGGAAACTGGGAGCCTTTTTAGACAGCACTGCCCCCCCTGCAGGGGAGGGGCTAGAAAAAGTGCCCCGAACAAATGCTTCCCCTTTTTTTACATCGGGGTAGCTTCCCGCGGTTGACAGACTCCCCCTTTTTTTGCGGTCGAAAAATGCAAAAAAAAAGCAAAAAAAACCCTTTTAAAAGTCTGGAACGTTCGAACATTAAGGGCAGAGCCAGTACTCGAGACCGAGAGAAAACAGCGCTTGTCGCGAATGAACTCCACGATACCAAAAGACAATGCTGCACTCAGCAAACCCGGTTGCTGATAAAAGGCTCCCTAAAAAGGGGGAGGTGGATACACTTTTTTTTTGAAGGGAAAGCCACAAGCCGAAACGACCGGGGGTTTGGGATTCGCCATCGGACAGCCCTGCTCAAAACAACCTTGGTTCCCGGTTTGGGCTTCAATGAATCCTCATAAATTGCGTATACCCCTCAACAAGTAAAGACACCTCACAATCATCAGGTGTATGCCCCACGCTCACGGCCCAGCACCCAAAGAGCTGTTCTAACAACATTTGACCAGCCATCGGGTCAACCCTCAAAAGACAAACCGTCATCCTTGGGGACTTAACACCAGAAGGAAGAACCATAGCACTGGGAAGGCTTTCCGGCGACCGGGATAGGCAAGGTAAACACAACAGCCGCCCTCCTCAGCAAGTGGGGGAACACAGCCTCTCATCACCAACACCTTTTTCGGGTTTGGGGGACAATTCAAGACCACCGGGATGCACCCGAGGTCGAAACATGGCACATGATTTTTTTCATCATTGTACCCAACGCAAATCAAGGACCCGGGTGACCCGCGTCATGAGAGGGTGAAATGCGACTGACCAAGCTGGTCGGGCGAAATGCCCCCGCACATACCACCGCCACACAAAACCGCCAAAACTGTCGGGGCCTCCTAAAAAGCGCCAGACTGAAAGCCCCCCGACCGCCCCCCATTTTTCCAACAACTACTTGAAGAAAAGCTCCAAAGGGGTCTACCCCAAAGATGGAAACAAAAAAGGGTCCTCTTTTAAGGACAGGGTCGCTGAGACTGCAAAGAGGTCCTCGGAGCAAAACCCAGAGCCCATAAGACGGTTTGACGAAAACGATAGAAGATCAAAAAGCCCTCCATGTGAAAACAATCTACATCGAGTGGCGAATGACCCATCGCCCGTCTCCCAAACGGAGAGATCAAGACCCCGGGCCAAAGTGCAGACCGACCTACGTCGACGGACCAGGTTGCAGGACAAAAAACAAAGCCCAAAGGGGCTACGCCACTCTCACAAACGCCAAGAAATTCTTTGGCTCGTTAAAGACAGTCTTTGGACCCCAAAACCGGGCTGCTCCCCGCAAACTGTCCTCCGACGGCGCAACCTGATAAAGGACCAAGAAGGACTAAGAAAGTGCGGCAAGAACACTTCAGCAACCTCCAACAGGCCCCCCGTCAATCGACTGGGATGCCTTAAACAGATCCCAGCAGCTGATCAAGACAACTTGCAGAAAACCCCCCCCCCACCATTGCAGAGATTCAGAAAGAAATCCTCCAGAGGCTCTGGTAGAGCATCAGGAAGGACGGAATACCTGCTGAGATCTGCGGCAGAGGCCCCAACGCCCTAAAAGCCTTTCACCGATGTCCCGGATTAGCTGTGAGGGGGGAAAAAGATGCCAGATGACTTTTTCGTGACGCCCTGATTGCCTCCCTCTACAAAACAAGGAACAAAGCCGACTGGGGGAACTACAGAGGCATCTCGCTACCTCCATGCTGGAAAAATTTTTGCCAACCCTCCCAACAACTCACACGTTTCCGAGCAAACCCCCCCCGGGGCGCAGTGCGGTTTTTAGCCCCGGGCAGAACACGTCGACATGATTTTTGCTGTCGACAGCTTCGGGAGAAGTGTATCGAACAAAAATGCCCCTAAACTCTGTTTTATTGACCTGACCGGGCCCTTTGACAGGGCCCACGGGGAAGCTCTTTGGACATCCTCGGCGCTTTGGGAGCCCCCCAAAAGTTTGTAAAATGATCAAGCTTTTCCATGATGACATGCCGGCCAGGTCATCTCCAGGGGAAACGTGACGGAACCTCGAGATCACAATGGCGTAAAGCGGGGCTTGTCTTAGTCCGTCCTCTTCAATGCTTCTTCACCCTGCATCGTCCCCGCTGTCCAAGACCGGAAAAGGGGATCTACTTCCGCTATCGCGGGACGGCCCCCTTTGCCCTTTCCGCCTCCTGCCAAACAAAAGCACAAAGATCCCTTCAAGAAGTCCTCTTTGCCGATGACGCGCACGGGTGGCCCATCAGAATACGATCTGAAAAACGATGCTGACCGCTTCTCCGATGTTTCAAGTTTTTGGCCTGACAACACCTCAGCAAGACGGGGTTCTTCCCCAACCTGCCCAAACACCAACCCCCGCACCCACCATCGTCTTTAAACCGACCCCAGCTTGCGACGTTGAACATTTCAGATATCGGGAATACCTTCCCTGGATGGCTCCCTGACGGGGAATGATGCCCAAAATCAGCAAGCAAGCCGGGGCCGGGGAAGACCCGCAACAGAGGCTTATCAACACAACTTCGGCGACAAAAAAACTGAGAGTTTACAACCAGGGGTCTTGCCCTCCTCCCTATTGGGTGCGAATTTTGGGACACTGTACCGCAACCCCAAACAACTGGGACTTCCACATCGAGCTCTTCGTCCAACTCGAATCCATTGGCGGGACCTGTTTCCAAACCCTCGAGGTCCGGATTTGGCTCACCTACAAGTACAATCCATGCTCAAAAAGGCCCAGCTTCGGGGGGTGGGGCATGTCACCGATGGAAAGCACCATATGCCAGGCCGACTGCTGTATGGAGAGCTTCTGCAGGGAAAGAAAAACCAAGGACCCCCCAAAGAAACGGACAGGATCGGTCAATCAAACCTCCAGGGTGCAACCCAAAAACCAAAAGAACTAGGGATTTGCGCCGTGACCGACCTCTGGGGGGGCCAAAATTTCAAAAAGCGCAAACCAACTTCGAAAGTACTCGACGCCAAAAAAGCGACTGCCGCCAGGGATCAACGCCACAGAGCAGCAGCAGCATGATCACGACAAGGGACTTCCAGTGCCCCCAATGTTTCCAACTCTGCGCCTCCAGTTTTGGGGCTCAGAGCCACCACCGCGTACTCGATGAGCTGCAGAAACCTAACGTCATCTGGGCCCCCGAAGGACTCCCACAGGTTTCATGGGATCACATGTTCTCATGTAAGGTGCTTTCACGCGCGGTCTTTCCTCTCACACTCGCCCTCGAAAATCGAGGCAGGTTTTTCGTTCTCGGGAATTTCTTGGGCAAAACGTGGGGGGAAAGTATGCGTCCTGAAAGAAAAAGAAGATAAGATTCTGAAAATTCCCCCCCCCTACTACCGAAAGCAAGTCAATCTTTGCTGGTTTTTTTTAGCTTTTATGAAGGTAGTTCCCGTTTTTTTCACTTTGAAGCCCACCCTGACTTAAACAAGGAGTTTGGGCGATCGGCGACGTCTCTTGGACCCCTAATGTAGTCGTTTACAGAAATCAGAGTATTTTATCGTCGGCACCAGTTTTTTTGTTACCCAGTTTTGGGAAGGCCCTTTGTTCGGAAATGATCTAGTTTTTTTTGGGGGTAGGTCTGTACTGCTGCAGAGGGGGATGGGGGTACTTCCCCATTGTATTTGGGGGTCCAAGTTTTTGGATCGTGAGAAAACCTACAGTACCTCGAACGAGAATGTTTAGCCATTTCGGCTGTTCAAAAATTCGTTCAATATTTTGGGGATCAGGTTTATCTTCCAAGCAGACCTCGCCCTTGACGTACTGCACACGCAATTTCGAAAATTCTCGGATTTGCTTGGGCATTGTCGCTGCAGGGAATTTCTCCAAGTGGAACCACTTCCAGGATCATCAAAAAATTTTCGCTGACTTCTTTTTTCCCTTTTTTGTGAAAAAAAGTCTGTCCCTTAAGATGGTTTTGAGTACACCCTGTTTTGATGTTTTTTTTCATGTACGTTTCTGAATTTGGTGACCGGGGTTGTTTTTTCCCTCTAGTAAAAAAAATTCGGACATTGTTTTTTTTTTTTTTAGGAGGGGAGTATTTGACGGCCGTTTTTTTTATTGGTCACAAAATTTTTCGTGTGACGGGGCTTTCCGGAAAAAGTGTCCGGAACCGGGTTTCACATTCCTGACTGCTACCACAGCGTGTTTCTAAACCGGGTATGCTGGGTCAGTTTTGGGACTCTACAATATTTTCCGGGAAATCCCAGTTACAGAAGGCCAAGAGGGACACAGTGTTTTTTAGTCTTTCGTACCAGGTCTTTGAATGTTTTTTTTTTTAGCGACTGAAACTTCCCAAGCCTCTTTGAAAATTTTATTTTTTTAAAAGGAAAAAAGAAAATTTTTTTTTCTTTCCTTATCCCTGACTTGGTAGGGTAAAAAAAACGGGGAAATTTTGTTTCGTAAAATGGAAAGATAAATGAATTTTATAGAAAGGGGCTTTAGAAAGGGAAAAAAAAAAAAATGTTTTTTTTTGTGATTTAAATGGGATGAACTTCAAAAGAAGAAAAAGTGTCTATTTTAAAATGGTTTTTGGGAAGAAGATGGAGAGTTTTATGCTATAAAAAATAAGCTCCCAGAGTGAGCGACATAGACTTTTTTTTTTCATTCGATTGTGGTTTACATGGGTACAATATATGTTTGTTAAAAAAAGAGGTTGTGGAAAATCTTTCCCCTTCAATTGAAGTTGAGAATCGAAAGAAGTGAAAACATTCTGGGGTTACAAGAAAAAATGAACATTTGTGAATGACGAAAACAGTGATTTAGAAATGAATTGAAACATTCTTGTTTCAAAAAAGCAAAAAAACATGGGTGAATTAACGAAAAAACATTTATAGTTCGGTAAAAAAAAAAAACAAAGTGAAATCATCGTTGCAAAATTTTTGTTCATTGTTTTGAAGAGGATCCAGATGGAAAACTTTTCCTAATTTGGGAAAACTAGACGTAAAAGGTTTTTTATGGAAAAACCTTTTCTGTGCAGGTTTGCTTTCCGGGAAAAGAAATCTGTAGTGTGATATTCCGGGGAAAGGGAAAACTTGTAATCTACATTTTTGAAAAAAAAAAAAATTGTATTGTTGAACAAAATCGGGGTGTGGCCAATCATAGTAAAATAGTTGGGGAATGAATATGAACGAATTTTTGGGTCAAGTTCTAACAAGATAGATGAATTAAACGCATGAAGGTAGTTGTGATTCTAATGAAAGGTGGCCTTGTAAACAAAGGGGGTTAATCGTTCCCCCCGGTTGAAAGTGTTTTCCCCGACAGGGGGAAATGGGTACACCCCCCGGAGGGGGCGGGCCCTGATTTTGGGGCCCCCCATCCCACTGCTGCTGTGGACGGTCGGTCGGTGAGCCAAAAACTGCCCACCTGCTACTACTACGGTTTTTTTTTTGATGGCTCAGGGAGCATAAAAAAAAAGAAGAGTTTCTCTGTGCCTGGCCCTCCAGTTTGGGGGGAATGGGTGTGGTAAGTAACCCCCAAAAATTTGTGCTGCATCCACAATGTTCTGAGTGAGAGCAGACAAACAACACATACACACACGCATTTCAATCGTAACACTGAAAACTCTTGTAATATTGAATTTGTGGGGTTGTCACATTCAAGACACCAAAAAATTATAATTAATTCCAGTGAATACCACATTTAAAAGGAACAGTTTAACCTGCGGACAATGAAAAAGTTATGTTTGACACACCCTTAAACAAATCATTCAACCGATTGCATTGTGCGTGCGTGGTGTGTCTGGTGTGGGTGTGTGTTGTGTGGGGGTGTGTGGTGGTTTTGGTGTGGTGTGTGTGGTTTGTCGTTTTTGTTTTGTTTTTACGTCTTTCTTCATTGTCACGTCACTGACATTGCTCTTGAGCCCGTACATTTATGCTATGTTTCAGAAGATCAGTGGAGGCACCATGTTTGAACTTGGCATGTGCGGACTATTATGTCCTGTCAGTGTATCTTTCTTGGGTTTACATAAGTCAATATTTCCTCATAGTGAAAAGGGGAGCCGGCGAACTTTTCCCTTCACGTCCCCATGCGTGGTGTGCGCAGTGGGAAAACGTGGACAGCACAGCTTGGGAAAAGGTAGGGAGGTTTCTTTAACTTTTTTTTTTGTTTTTTCCTGAATGGGGGTTTGGGGCATCATCACCTCACTGTGATTGCCCCATCATAGTTAACCACTTAATTATCCAATCACAGCCAAGTTTCTGTAAAAACAGGCGGGGGTTAGGTGAAAGCGCTCAGTTTTTTTTTGCATTTTTTCAAGGGAAGTCTCTGACGTTTGTGGTTGATTCTATGTTGAAAGTCCGGGGAATCTTCTAGGAAACCCTTTTGTTCAGGGTTCGGCTTAAGGGTTTTGCGGGGCGCCTTTGGGCGGGGGGACTGATTCTGTGTTTTGGTAAATTTTTATTCTCTGCTGTTTGGGGGACAGTAAAGGCTGTCGTACGTAATTTGTGAAGCGGGGTTTCTGCATTTTTGGGTTTAATAAAACCCGGGGTTTTCCCAACCCGATGGGATGAAGACTGGTTTTGCTTTTTTTGTTGAAAGAACGGGTTCCGAACCCTGGTGGGTGAGACTTGGTTGCCCGCGTTCTAGTTGAACTGTAACCTGGACCGAAACCTTGGGGGTTTAAGACTTGTTCTGTGGTTCGTCTGTAGACGTCCTGGTCGGGATGGCCTGGTGGCGCTGGGCAACCCATCCGGAGTTGGGCCAACATGTGTTTTTGGGTTTAAGATATCTCCCTGTAAACCGCCCTAGGGTCCCGTAATCCCCCTTTTCTGGGCCTTAATCCCCCCTTAAACGGTCCCTTTAAACCTGCTTAGCTGGGCACGGTATCCCTTTCGAGGAGTGCCAGCGGGGCACTCTTCCTGTTGCTGTGACAGTCCGAGTGTACATGTGAATGTTGACGACAAACAGGGGCGTTTTAAAGGGAACAACTTTACATTATTTCCAGACCAAGGGAAAACCATCATTCATCGGTCAGGGGCGGGCACCCCGGGGGTGAAAGACACCTAGCAAAAAAACCTTGTAACAAAATTTTTTTTAGAAAAATTTCATTGCATACTGGGGTTTTTTGTTGGGTAAATTTTCATTACTTTTTGCGGCGCAGGCCACAGGTTTTCAAGACAAAAGTCTTTGTGTGGTGGCAAGAAATTTTTAAAAAACAATTTTTTCATTTTGGGCAACTTGTGGGCCTTCCGCGAGTATTTTTTAACAAACCCGTTACTGGATTATCAATTGGGCAGCGGTTTTTTGTGCCCATTGTTTGGGAAGTGACCCGGTTTAAATTAAACGAAATGTGTGAGCATTACAGAATTGTTGTATTTTTTTTGCATTCTTAAAACGGGGATTGGTCTTTATGCGTTACAAAATGTAGTTCTGGGGATCGTTTGTTTTTTGGTCTGTCATTGTGTTGAATTCATTCTCTGGTTGCTGCTTTTTAAAAGCCATAAGTGAATTTGTTGGTAAATCTCGGATTCACAGTGTCCCTTTTTCCAAAAGCCCCAAGTGTTAACGGTCGTGGGGGGGGTTGTATTGCACGGTACGGCATCGCCCAGGGGGGCACATTGGGATTTGACCCGAAAATTTAAAGGTTTTCCCTTTTTTAATTTCATACCTTTTGGTTATTTGGGGTTTTTGGGGGGGGGGGGGGGGGGGGGGGGGTGACAAGAAATCGTGTGCGAATTGGGTTAAATGGTTGAATTTGAGTTTGAGAAAAGTGATTGTATGGGTGTAGGGGGGAAAATTCGTGTTTTGGGCCCCCCCGTGTCGTGGTTTTTAATGAAATTTTTACATGTTGGGGAACTGTTCAAAACTGTTTCCCGGGCTGCTTTTTTTAGTTTGGGGGGGGTTAGGTATTGACGTAAGTCTGTCTGCCCTCCCTAAATTTTTCAGGGCTTACGACCGACATATGGTGGAGATGCAGGGTACAAAATTTAAGGGGGGAAGTAGGATTAAATTAGTTATAAGGAAGGGTTGGGTTT
>JAFLJL010005398.1:0-2500 GCA_018398815.1 Conus ventricosus
TTTTTCAGCAGTAAACTTCAAATACCTTCGTGTTTTCTCTTCAGGGATACTTGCCTCAGCTCTGAGGTAATGCCTGGTCCCAGTGTCTGTAACCAGTTTCAAGTGAATGTGTCAGGCTTAACTTTTCTTTTGTGTGTGGGGGTGTTTCTTGTTGGTTGGTTGACCGTTGGTTGATTGGTGATTGTTTGGATTGGTTGGGTTGGTTGATTGTTTTGTTTTTGTTTTTGTTTTGTTTGTTTTTTGAGCCTGTGTGATCTTTGTAGTCAGCTGGAGATAAACTCATAGAACTGAATAAAAACATTTTGTGTGAAAATTGTTTTTGTTTGTTGTTTTAATGCTAATTTACTTCATTTTTTTTACGTTCATAAATCCATAAAAATGAAGTCAGGATAGCCCAGATTGCAACAGATTTTGATCTTGAAAAAAAAAAATTTTCCGGGGGGGCATGCCCCCGGACCCCCCTAGATTTCAGAGTTTTCCCTTTCAGTCAATTCCCATGCCTGAGTTTCCGATTTTTCCAAGTTTCCGGATCAACCTCCGTGGACCTTTTTCACACCAGAGATTCGTTTCGATCTTGCAGCTTTTCACAAAGTCTACCAGCTCTCTGGCGTACAAGGCTTTGTATGCTGAGCTCTGTTCCAAATTCCCCATCCTATCAAAAAGTTTTCACTGACGGTTCCAAGTCTGAGGATGGAGTGGCCTGTGCAGCCTACTGCCCTGGGGCTCCTTCTCAGATACTGTTGGAACATATACATTCAGATGCTTCGTCTATTCTGCTGAACTTACTGCTCTGGTACTGGCTTTGAAGATAATCTCACATTCTTCGAAGAGGGACTTTCTGGTTCTGTCGGATTCGATGTCAGCTTTGGAGGCCATAGCTGGCCGCAACCTTCAGCATCCAGAACTTTTACTTTTTTTTAAACTTTTTAGCAAGTTGAAGGCGGACGGTTACAACATTACTCTTGCTTGGGTTCCTGGTCATGTTGGCATCGGCGGGAACGAAATGGTTGATGTTAGCCAAGAATGCCACAAGAGAGAAACTGTCCAACACTTATATCCCCTGCTCAGATGTGAAACCCAAAATTAACGATTATGTGAGAGACCTCTGCAGGAGGATTGGAACACACAGACGAATAACAAACTCTTTCAGATCCGTCCAAACCTTAAGGACTTCCTCCCATCTACGTCGGGAGGTCGTAAAGAGGAAACAGTTCTGTGCCGGCTGCACACCGGCCATTCGTATTTTACCCATTCTTACCTTTTAAAGAGCGAAGAAGCTCCGTGGTGCATTTCATGTCATGCGCCACTCACAATGAAACATGTTCTTTTAGAGTGTTGGACTTGCATGATGTGAGACACAACATTTTACAGCAAGTCCATGAAGGTCTGTCAGGGATGTCCCGCCTGATGTGATCCTTGAGTTTTTGAGAGAGATCAACATTTTTCATCTGAATTAAGATTTTAGGAAGAAAGATTTTTAACGAAGTTTCTGGTGCGTTTCTAGACGATGTCTTTTACTGATGTGTTGAAAGGTTTTTTTTTTTTTTTTTTTTTTTTTTTTTTTTTTTCCCAAATGACTGGCGAGTTGATTTTAACATGGTGACAGCCTGATGTGGCCCTTTGCGGTCGGCTGGGCTATAAGCAACATTATCTTATTCTATCCCCATTGGAGATCGTCTCCCCCTTGGAGACTATAAGCTTTCTGAAGGCTCATTTTGAGAAGCATTTATTTGGTTTTTCCCCATTCACCCACACAAGCACATACTGTTAGTTAGCGCAGAATAATCGCCACTGCAGATATGAATGCTTTTCTCCCCGTATTTCTTCAATCTAAGCCATAAGAGCAAGCTTTTTTATAATTGAATATTCTTGCAGTCATTGCAACACCAACTGCTCTGTAAGTGCTGGAATGGTGCGGTACATATCCTTGGAATTTATTTAGTTTATTGTAATTTATCCCTTGCGGATTCATTCCAGGAACTAGCCCTAGCAGCATCTTTGTGTCTTAACCCGTTGACTGCCCTTGCACAAACGGCGTTCGTGATAATTCATCATCAAAATTCGGCAATTTAAAGAAGGGGAGGCAAGGAAAAAAATGGTTTAAATGTTGCACCCAAACGAGGTTTTCCCTTTCACGGGTCAGCTGACTGACCGGCACGTGTCTGTTCGGTCAATAACTTCGGGAAAGTCGGATGGTCTTTCTTGGTTAAGATGGCGATCGAGCAGGCAGTTCGGCAGGCATTCGATCGGCGCGTGCAGTTTCAAACGATCTAATGCTCTTGAAGTGCTTTCAGAGAAGTTATCCGAGACCGTGAAAGCGATGACGAAGACTTCAAAGAAGTGAATGAAGCGATTCGAAGGAGGAATAAAGTGATCACAATCAACACCACCCTTTGCTATCGGAGGTGTGTTGATGACGAAGCTGATCCCCGATTCCGTGTATGTCGAGTGCCCCTCCCTTTCGTGAGAGGTCGGAAGGAGTCGAGGAAGGGAGGGGTTT
>JAFLJL010005398.1:7500-13921 GCA_018398815.1 Conus ventricosus
TTCGCGGTAGAAGCAAAATATTTCCTCGGATTTGAAATTTTATTCCTCGGAAATGAAATTCGCGGAGATAGGGCCTACCTCTTGTTCGGTTACGGTCGATTTCGGTAATCATATGGCCTGTCTAGCAGGATACAGTAGGCCTATATCCGGCGCTAAGAACTGTGGGATACATTCAAAAAGGCGTACCAACGAGACATCGTAAAGCGCGGGCTTCAGAAATTTGACGAAAGCAACATAAAAAATCCATGGAGATGGGAGTGGATGGAGAAGACAGCAGACAACGAAAGGCTGTGTACATTCATGAGAAAAATTCTGGCTCCTGGACTCGCTTTTTGTTCTCTGTGTGAAAAAAGTCAACTACTCCAGTCGTGGGCTTGTTGCACTGCCCTCCGGGGGTTGCGACCTTGTCGTGGTCGGAGGGTTTGCGTGGTCCAGTGATCCCTTAGGCTTTGCTGGCGGGGGCATCAATACTTGGAGATAGGCTGTTTTTTTCACACTGCTTCTAGGCCTGAGAGGTGCAGATGCTGTTTGGCCTAAGCGTAACGTGGTAAGGAGTTGATGCCCCTGGTAGGGCTTCCCATGTCAGATAGGCTAAGGGTGAGGATCCTGACTAACAGTAACCCGCCTTTCTCCTTTTCTTGTTTTCTGCCTCCCTTATTTGGCCCTTTTCTATCTTCGTCTCCCCTTCAAGTCTTCTTTTCCACACTCCTTTTCTCTCTGTGGTCTCCTTAAGATCCGCCGCGTTTGCCGTGCGGTGCGACCTGTGTCGGAGGGGAATGAGATCCTGGTGATTGAGAGAGCCAGCGCTCTCAACACATCACTTTGGCTCGGACCTCTCCTAGACAGGGAGTACACTTTGGCCCGGTGTACTAATCGGCTCCCCTTCTTGGGGTTGGGCCAAGACGGGCAGTTCCCCAGCTGGCCAAGTAAACCCCTGCAGTGCTCAGCTCTCTGTTCCCGGGAGTTGAGCATGATCAGGGGGATAGGGTTGGTTGCTTCTGCTTGTCGTATGTCTCTCCCGAAGCCTGGAAGGGTCAAGACATTGGTTTCTTGGCCTGGCCCCTTAGTTGGACTCCAAGGTGGGTGGTAAGGGAGAGATGAATCACAATAAACTAATTATGACTTCATTAAAAAACTACCCCCCCAAAAGGAAGAGGAAGGCAGTATCCCCTATTTCAGGGAATTAGAAACAGACAGTGATTCTGACAGTGAGGTAAGACAGAGGACAGGTTTCTGGGCTTCCTGGCTCGTGGTGGAAGGACAGAGCAGGAAAGACCCCTTTCAGCTCTGAGCCCTTTTGCTGTCCAAAAGGGCTTTCATGGTATAGCAGGTGAACCTAGGTCCATAAAACGGTTGAGGAATGGTTCGTTCTTCTTCAATGTCGATCACAGAAGCAAATCCGAACAGCTGCAGAAGGCAAAAAAGCTTGTGGATAGGGAGATCAGGGTGACTCCCCATAAGCAATTAAATTCATCCAAAGTGTGATTAGATGCAGAGATCTGGCGGGTGTTTCAGAGGCGGAATAAAAAACGGGAGCTGGCGTCCCAGGGTGTGACGGAGGTGCGCAGGGTGACGATAAAGAAGGGTTCAGAGAGAGTGGCCACCAACACCCTCTTCTGACCTTCTGCAACCCTGTGCTGCCTCCGGTCATCAAGGTTGGTTACCTAAATGTTCATGTTCAGCTATATGTGCCGTCCCCATTGAGGTGCTTCAGGTGCCAGAAGTTTGGCCATGTCAGGACCGCTGTTCAGGGCAAGAGTATGCGGTGTTTGCTGCAAGGCAACCCATGATGGGCCGTGTCAAGATCCGGCACATTGTGCTAACTGCGGTGGCGACCATCCCTCCTCTTCAAGAAACGTCCTCTTTGGATTCAGGAATCCGCTATTCAAAGACTAAAGACTGAAAAGAAAATTTCCTTTTTTGAAGCCCGCAAGCAGGTTGTGGGCAGTCAGTCGCCGACAGCTTCATTCGTATGCTTCGCCGTAAAGAAAGTTCCTACAGTTTCAACTCGGTCATCTGCTGTCAGACTGATAACTTTACGTTTTCGAAAACATTGCAAGTCAGATCTGTCAGTTTGGTGTAGCAAGTCCACCACCTCTCAACCCAAATGATTGCCCCTGGTGGAGGCAAAAAATCCGCCACCCCTCAGACTGCCCAGCAGTCTACAACATCTGCTGCTGGCAGATTAAAAAACCAGCAGTTCCCCCTCGAACTCCTCTGTCCAGTGCCCGTGCGGGCAAGGGAGTTCCACCCAGTGTGGAGATGGTGGAGATAAGGAAAAACCCTCCACCATCTCCCAAATCCAGACCTCCACCATCTCCAAACTCCAGGCCTTTGTCACCTGCGGGCAAGTCTGCCAACAGGTCCAAAGACCAACACAGTCCAGTTCAAATAAATAATAAATTCTCTCCATTGGACGCAGACCGTTGAGGAGGAGATGACCTGATCTCTCTCCTTTCGCCTCTGCACCATGGATAGTACCATACTCCATTGGAATATCCGTGGATAAATTCCAACTTTGAGGGCTGCAGCTTCTGTGTCAGTCTATAAAACCTTCCGTCGTGGCTCTTCAAGAAACTCAAATTCAAAGCCAGAAGACCTTTACTCTTTCTGGCTTTAATATTCTTTCAAAACCTGCACAACCATCCACGTTGGGACTGTCGGGCGGTGTTGCCCTTCTCATACATAAAACTTTGTTGTATAGTCCTGTCGCTCTGTCTACCTCCCTTCAAGCTGTTGCTGCGAGAGTCACTCTCCACAAGACTGTGACAATCTGTTCTCTTTATTTACCTCCTTCTGTCCCGGTTTGTCGTCAGGACCTTGTCAGTTGTTAGGGGAACTTCCTCGACCTTTTTTGCTGTTGGGTGACTTTAACGGTCACAACCCTCTTTGGGTAGTACCGGTTCGTCATCCAGAGGTCTGCTGATTGAGGATGTCCTTTCGGATTTGGATTTGTGTTGTCTGAACGACGGATCTGCAACTTACCTCCATTCTTCCACAGGTTCACTTTCGTGTTTAGATTTGTCGGTTTGTGACCCCTCGCTGTCCTGGACTATGAGTGGTCTGTCCATGACGATCTGCACGGAAGTGACCATTTCCTGTTCTTTTACAGCCCATATTAACTGAACCCGCCTCTGTCTCTCAACATCTCAATATAAGAAAGCAAACTGGGATCTATTTGCAGCCACTATTTCTAAGGAGTTCCAGGACACTGATTTTTTTTCAGAGTCCAGACCCAGCAGAATCTCTGACTAACACTATGATCAAATGTGCTAAAGCCTGTATTCCAGTGTCTTCCGATAAACTTCAAATGCCCAAAACACCTTGGTTCGATTTAGAATGCCAACAAATTTCCAAAGTTAGAAAACGGGCTCAGCGTCAGGTATACCAACGACCTTCGGGTCCCAACGCTCGAGCCCATCAAAAACTCCGTGCCAAATCGAGACACACTTTTAAAATCAGTAAACGTCGGTCCTGGAGAAGCTTCTGCTCCAGGCTGACATCAAAAACTTCTAAGAAAAAAAGTGTGGAACATCATTAAGAAAATCAAAGGGAAGAACACCTGTCCCACTGTGAACCATCTCAATTTTTCGGATTCTTTAATAACAGAGAAGAAAGCAGTTGCTAATCTGCTTGCTTCAACCATTGAAAAGAATTCCTCCTCTTCTAATAAATCGGTCACTTTTGTCAAAAACAAAGCCCTAAAAGAAAATCGCCCTGCAACTTTCATCCGACCAACATGGAAGACTACAATCTTCCTTTCACATTAAACGAGCTGAAATCTGCCTTACTCTCTTGCAGCGATTCCTCTCCAGGTATAGATGACATACATATCAACTATTGAAACATCTTCCGCAAGAAGGTCTGAACATCCTGTTACAGTATACAACCACGTGTGGACTACAGGTTGCATTTCCACCCTCTTGGCGGACAGCCTCATTATTCCCATCCCAAACCTGGAAAAGATCTGTCTAATCCATCTAACTACCGTCCCATAGCTTTGACCAGCTGTGTCTGTAAATTGATGGAAAAAATGGTCAATGCTAGGCTCATGTGGAAACTCGAAACCGATGGCCTTTTGGCGAAAGAACAGTGTGGTTTCCGCAAACATCGTAGTACAGTTGACCATTTGATTCGTCTGGAATCTACACTTAGGAACGCTTTTTTGAACAGACAGCATGCAGTGGCAATTTTCTTTGACTTGGAGAAGGCCTACGATACCACCTGGAAGTCGGGGATACTCCATGATCTCCACGATCTGGGTTTTCGAGGTCATCTTCCTCATTTTATTCAAAATTTTTTGGCAGAACGACAGTTTCAGGTCCGGGTTGGCACCACTCTCTCTGATGTCCACGAGCAGGAGTTGGGTGTTCCACAGGGGAGCATACTATCTCCTGCCCTCTTTAGTATTAAGATCAACAACATTGTGAAATCAGTTCAGCAGGGTTCAGACTGCTCATTGTTTGTGGATGATTTTGCTGTCTACGCAACTGGAAGCCTGTACCCGAGTGTCCAGCGCAGGCTCCAGCTTTGCGTAGATAAAATCCATCGGTGGGCGGATGAAAACGGTTTCACCTTTTCTGCTACAAAAACCCAGTGTATTCACTTCATAATCTCCGTCAGTTTTTTCCAGATCCGGAACTTCAAGTAGGGAAATCTCCCATTCCAGCTGTTAAGAGGCCAAATTTCTGGAGTCATTTTTGACCAAAAACTTAACTTCTCAGCCATATTAAAAACCTCAAAACTGCTTGCCAAAAGGCACTGAATATTCTGCGGGTCGTAGCACACACCGACTGGGGCGCTGATAAGAAAACTTTGTTGCACCTCTACAGAGCCCTGGTCCGTTCTAAACTGGACTACGGTTGTGCTGTGTACGGCTCCGCAAGATCATCTTACCTCAAACTCTTGGACCCTATCCACCATCAAGGGCTTCGTCTCTGTCTTGGAGCGTTCCGCACCACCCCTGTGTACAGCCTGTACGCAGAGGCAGGTGAACCTTCACTGTCCAATCGCAGGCTGAAACTGTCTTGAATTATTACATCCGACTGTTCTCAGAACCGCAGAATCCTGCCTATGACTGTGTTTTTGACCCTCGTTCCAAAGTAAGTTTGAAACAAACCCGAAATGTATTCCGCCGTTTGGGCTTCGTATGCAGCCTCACGTGCGGAATGAAGGTATAGACCTGGGAGTAGTTTCTGATTTCTCCAAGTTTCCGGATCAACCTCCATGGACCTTTTTCACACCAGAGATTCGTTTTGATCTCGCAGCTTTCCGTAAGGAGTCTACCAGCTCTCTGGCGTACAAGGCTTTGTACGCCGAGCTCTGTTCCAAATTCCCATCCTATCAAAAAGTTTTCACTGACGGTTCCAAGTCTGAGATGGAGTGGCCTGTGCAGCCTACTGCCCTGGGGCTCCTTCTCAGATATTGTTGGAACATATACATTCAGATGCTTCTGTCTATTCTGCTGAACTTACTGCTCTAGTACTGGCTTTGAAGATAATCTCCCATTCTTCGAGGAGGGACTTTCTGGTTCTGTCGGATTCGCTGTCAGCTTTGGAGGCCATAGCTGGCCGCAACCTTCAGCATCCAGAACTTTTACTTTTTTTTGAACTTTTTAGCAAGTTGAAGGCGGACGGTTACAACACTACTCTTGCTTGGTTCATGGCCATGTTGGCATCGGCGGGAACGAAATGGTTGATCGTTTAGCCAAGAACGCCACAAGAGAGAAACTGTCCAACACTTATATCCCCTGCTCAGATGTGAAACCCAAAATTAACGATTATGTGAGAGACCTCTGGCAGGAGGATTGGAACACACAGACGAATAACAACTCTTTCAGATCCGTCCAAACCTTAAAGACTTCCTCCCATCTACGTCGGGTGGTCGTAAAGAGGAAACGGTTCTATGCCGGCTGCACACCGGCCATTCGTATTTTACCCATTCTTACCTTTTAAAGGTGAAGAAGCTCCGTGTGCATTCCATGTCATGCACCACTCACATGAAAACTGTTCTTTTAGAGTGTTGGGACTTGCACGATGTGAGACACAAACATTTACAGCGGAAATCCATGAGATCCTGTTCAGGGATGTCCCTGCCTGACGTGATCCTTGGTTTTTGAGAGAAATTAACATTTTTCATCTGATTTGAGATTTTACGGAAGAAGGATTTTTAACAAAGTTTCTGGTTCGTTTGTAGACGATGTCAAAATTTAAAGAGATTTTAAAGGTTTTTTTTTTTTTTTTTTTTTTTTTTAAATGAGGGGATTGATTTTAACGGGTGACAGCCTGATGGGCCCTCTGCGGTCGGGGGCTATAACAATTTTTTTTCTTTCTTATCTTGTTCACTGCAAGACCAGGAAAAAATGCCCAAACCAAAAAAGCTTTTCAAACTTCGCCGGGAAAACACCACACTTAAAAAAGGG
>JAFLJL010005399.1:0-13887 GCA_018398815.1 Conus ventricosus
AGTTCGTTATGTTTTTTTAATTTTATTTAAAATGAGCACCGAAAAACTGTTGCTAACTTGTATACCATTCTGCTGTTATTGGAGGTCTAAGTGTAGGATACTCAATGCTTGGTAAAAGCTTGTTAAGAATTAACCAGCAGATCTTGGCAAACTAGACTTTGAGGATTCAGCAAAGCTGATTGCTATTATTGCAGCTTCGTTTGCCACGAAAGATTTTCTAGTCAAGCAAGGAATAATTCCAGACAGTATAAATATGTAAATAAAAAATACATTTATAAAAATGGCTTCACTCGTAATGATGATAGGCGGCGCTGTGGTTAATGCGCTCGCTTTTAGTGGAAGTAATTACGCATTTAGTAAACTGCGAGATGAAGGCGAGAGAAAAAGACATAACAAAGCTGTGGAGCAACTAGCCGCAGCACAAGATCGCTATGAAAAGCAGAGAATTGAGCAGTTAGATTTTATTAATAACACACTGAAAAAACAGGGGCATGCAGCTTACACATTTAAAGATGTTGATCAAGCAATAAAACAATATTATCTTGTAACAGGCAAACCAATCGAGACATTGCCCCCACCAAAATTCAGTGACTTTTATCAACCATCAGAAAAACAAAAGATGCAAGAAATCGGGTTTATTGTCTTTGGTATGACCGTTGTGTATTTTGTTGCACATAATATTGGCTGAGTAAAAATGAACAAAATCTATTATTCGCCAAAAGGATATTGGAAGGGAATAACAGCAATTAAAAAGCTAAGCCAAGCAGCTGGAGTCAGTGAACAAACAGCAAAAGAATGGTTATCTAAACAAGCGATTTGGCAAATTTATTTACCAGCGCCTAGACGAATACAGAGACCACACTTTGTCAATACAACTCCAAACGACACCATCAAATGGATCTTCTATATTTACCCTCTGATACGATTAGACGAAAAAGATTTAAGTACGCACTTACAGTCATTGACATAGCTTCAAGATACAAAGATGCGGAACCATTAACACAAAAGAGTGCTTCTGCTGTTGCTGTTGCCATACAACTGATATATCAACGAGGCCCTTTAACTTATCCTCGCATGATTCAAGTCGATGATGGGAAAAGAATTTAAAGGCCAAGTGAATCAATTATTGTTAAAACATAGAGTTACCATTAAAAGAGGCATTCCAGGAGTTCACAGATCACAGGCTTTAGTTGAAAACTTTAACAAACAGTTAGCCGAAAGACTTTTCTCCTACCAGTATCACAGAGAGCTGATTGACAATTCTCGCAACACAGAATGGGTTAGAAGACTGCCCTCAGTTTTGCGCGCAATGAATAATGAAGAATTTAAAGGGTTAAAACCAGTACAAGCAATCAAAAAAAAACAATAAATGTTGTTGAAGGAGAGCCTTCATCCTGCAAACTATTACCATTTGGTTTGAAAGTAAGGTACCTTTATTTACTGGGGGAAGCAGAAGGGGACACTTGCATCAGGGCAACCGATCCAGTTTGGAGTGTTGATCCATATGAAATAAAAAGAATTGTAAAAATGAATCCGCCCGTGTATTATTTACGAGAAACTGACACAACAAAACAACCGGCTCCTCAAAGATCTTTTGTGAAGGAGGAACTGCAGATAATCCCACCAGACACTGTTCCGCTTTAATTAATTTACGTAAATATATTTGAGTTTAAAATGGAAGCTCAGAAGGAAGCGCAGAACGAAACAAGAATGGTAAAGGAAGAGACCTTGAAAATGATACGGGAATCATTTCATGCGTGTTAATGCTATTAAGGAAACATTTTCGGGGATTAATCAATGCATGCTAAATCATCCAGACCACCTACAACTCAAACCCCAAATTGGGAAAAAGAATATCTTGAAATAATAAAAAAAATTCGAACGCATCAAGCAAACATGAGAAAACATTTAAATGAATTGGATGAAGCTATGATCGATCTTATAATAAAAGTTGATGAAAAATATAAACCCCCTGTTTATGCGGTCCTCCAGTGCCCAATTGCATATGAAAACTCTGGATTAACAAATACTCGTTTTGTGTTTGTTCTATCTAACGACTTCTTTGTTACAACTGTTGTGTTGATCTCATGTAGATTAGATCGCAGTTTTACGTTGTCATGATGAAAAGTCTTATTGCCAAACAATGCTTCTTTGTAGTTGTCATGTGATATGTTTGACTGCACAACGCTGCGAGATATTCCCTTTGCTTTCTTAATGATTTTCTCCTGGCTCGAAATACTGTACATTTTTGACCTTAAACCCCACATACTCCTTGATCACCTTTCCAGATAATTCATCCTTCATCTTTCCTAAAACCTTCTTGTTAGTAATTGAATGTAAAGGCGAATCTTTAGGATAATCGGACGTGTCATACCATCCACTCGCTCCTTTAGCTACTTCTAATTCCATGTCTTTATAAATATCTTCAGTAGGGATATCTATAACAAAACTATCTGTATCTGTGTAAAGTACTCTGGACTCGGGATACGAGGGCTTAAAGTAGTCATAAAGAAATTCTAACATCAAAAGCTTTGATAATTCTAAAACGGTAAACCCAATAAATACAGGTTTGTCCAATTTGACTTTCTTTTTTTTCATCATTATACCAAAAGCTGATCATGAAATCTTCTGAAGTCCTGATAATTTGGTTTTGAAGTCAGCTTAATTGCTTCGTTCTCTCTGGTGACCAATCTAACATCTTTGCGCTTGTGTGGATTTTCCATAGTCTTTCCGAAACAGCTGTTGTTCATCAACTTGAAAAAGTCTTTTTCTGAAGCATCTGTGGATTTAGTTCTGAGATCAGTGTTCTTCATGATGTATGGTTTCATGAACTGTTCTTGATCAAAAGCAATTATGCGATGAACTGCTGTCAACTTCAACCCATGTCTTAAATAAAATTGTAGAAGTCTGTAATGACAGACATAATTTTTTTTGCCTCGAAGATTAGGCACAAGTTTAGGCGGCTCTCTTGGATCCATCTTTAGACTTTCTGCTGCTAATGGATAGTCATTATGCAGGTCATGGAGTTCATGAGGATATTCTAAATCAACTTCTAGAATAAAACCACGCTGCTGATCAGGCGTTAAACTGCCCAACCACTTTAATGCTTTTTGAATATTATTCGGATCGCCGCCTGTGTACATTTTAAAGTTACGTAATGGAAGTGATTGCGCCATTGCCCATCCATACAGATTGTTTGCATCTAAATACATAAGATAGTTAGACCTTTTACTGGGATCATAATCGTCCAAGTATTTGTTGTTTGCTTTACAGTAATGATGCGACGCCATACTAATTCCTCCACGCAATCCGTTTTCAATCATCTGAATCATTGGTAAATCAGACAATAAATCAATCTGTACTCCAGTAAACTTTAAGAAAGCATCCCAACTCATCCCGGGCGCAGAAATGTAGTGCGCGGGATCCAAGCTATAATGTTTCATGCAGGTCTTTCTATAGTTTTCAAAGACGTCTGCAAACAAACATACATCGGCCATTAAGTAGGAGTCATGATAGTCTCCCATCGTTTTACAATCTAACTTCTGCCACGCATCTTGAGCATGCTGGTAATCAGAATCACTGATGTCCTTTCTCTAAGACTAGAAAAGAACGCGCCTTTAGGAGGAAGTGTGTCTTCATCAAACCTTTCCCAACTGTTCATGTACTCATAAGGGTAAACGCCCTTTCTAACAAGAGTTGAGTCAAAATATTCTTCTGTTATTGGGCAGGACTTTAAGGACATAGCCAGTGACTCTAATGATCCCATCATGTGTTCCCATAGAGCAAAAAAAAGACATGTTATTTGGGAAATTAAACACATGTATTTTTTCTGTTGACTGTCAATGCATGACACCCTGAAGGCAAAGTCCACTGCTTTCATTATATGATGAGAGTCGTAACCTCGCAGTTATGAAAGAAGATGGGCAGCTTCCATGTCTTAGGATCAAACTTTAGTTGAAGATTGCATTTACTGTGTGCTGCACCTCTGAACTTTCCACTAATGTGATCATGGTCTCTTACTGTTGGATTCTCTGCGTCTGATGAGAGACCTAAACCACAAATCCAACAGTGAGTGGCTGCGTCATACTGTTCTTGGTCTTCAGGCGTCATCTTGATTTCAGATAAGTTTAGATTATTAGAACAGTCATTACGCACTTGCTGCATGCGTTCTAAGAAGTATTCTGCAGCATTTGGCCCTCTATATAATACTGGCTTTGAATGAACGCCATCCGACCTGACAATAATGAAGGCAAATGAACAAATCTGATGATTACTCATTAAGACTGTTTTTCGAAGTTTTTGTGGCGCTGGCCCTTCATAAGGAACAATGAGTGATTCAAAGTCTGCGTAAACAACATATGGAGAATTTTGCATCCGTTTCCAGTTCTTAAAACTAACTTTAGATCCGGGTGGGGGGTAATTAGTTCTGTATTACAGTCAACTGGGCCGATACAATGTTTCTTATGTTCGCTAGCAGCTTGAACAGATGGAATTCTTGTTAAACATTTTCTGCAGAATTCTTGTTTGCTATGTTTTTTTGTAGTATAACTCAATAATCTACTCATTGTTCGTATCAATGTGTAATGCGGTAGCCCCGCTGGTGAAAGCATCAGTAGTAAGTCAACATGATTTTTGTCTGGTTCGCCTATTGTTGGACTGTTCTTGGACACTTTAATTGGCGCCAAATTTGTTTCCTCATCCCATGTGTATACATTAACAGTTATTGGTTTGTTTTGTTCTTCAAACTGATCAATTTGGTCTACACTAACAGGAAAGGACACCCACTAAAGTTAAGATCATTGATGTAAGGGTGATAGTTAGACACTCTCTCTGCGTTTTTGCGGATATAATGCAGCCTTGCGAGAACACACCACATAAAACATTTGTCGTCTGAATTCTTTATGTTTAGAACTGCTTTTTTGCAACTAATGCTGGAGGTAGTGGAATGTAAGCCTTACCAACAATCGGCGCATACTTAGACTGTTTTAATCTGATCTCTAGGACTTCGCCCTCTGACCAACCAGAGCCTCTCATTTTGGCTTCTTCAGCGGCAGCGTCAAACTGTGCAAGCAGTTCGTCTGCCCAACCGGGTGTTAAGTCATTATGAGAAAGAATAGTCTGTTGTTTAGTCGAGACCCAGACTTCTAGATTTTCTTCATTTATTGTTACATAGTCATTAAAACAGCTAACATTACTTTAACTGGCGGGTCTATTGTTAGTTTACTTGGAACTTGAGAAATAGCATGAACAACGCTTGCCTGTACGTTTGTTGGATCAATGACTTCTAAATCAATATCATTCAGTGCTCTTGATAAACGCTCTCTCTCAAGCATTCCTTCAAACAATTCGTCTGGTCCTTCATATATCTTAGCCATGTTGAGTTTCTTTTCTAACTCAAAATATTTATTTAAATTAAAAAAAAATAATTAATCAGAATCAATATCAACGGTCTTTTTGTGCTTGGACTCATAAACTAAAGTATAAACACCCTTCGATGTTGTTACTGTGAGCTGTTTAGAACAGAGTTTAATGTTTCGTTTACTTTTTTTAAGCATTCCTTTTTTATCTGCTCGGCGTCTGGCTGTTGAGAAAAACTTGTCCTCGCCTTTCTTTGAAGATCAAACTTTTGTCTTTTGTAGTCATCAAAATCGGCCTGTAAACGATTAAATTCTTCATCCGTGATGTTTGAGTCAGCAAGTGCTTTATTTATTGTCAGTTTGAACGAACTAAGTTTAGCCGTTATTAGTTGAACCATAGCTGTGTGCTTTTGGAGTTTAGTTTTTAATTTTTTGCCAGCCGCACTTACAGCTAATGAACACAGACCGAGAGCTAAAGACAAACCTCCTAGAGGTAAAGCTGCGGGTGCGCCTATGCCCGTTGCTAAGAGGCCAACACTGTTCCTGCTGATAGAGCACTTATAGTTGATGCTCCAGTATTAACATATGTAACAGCATTAAGGCAGCAGAATACCTTCGTTTGGTTTTGCTGTATTTTGAAAGGTCCTGCTCTAGTTTTTGTTGCATTTGTGTAATATTGGTTAATCTGAAGGTTTTTATGCTAGGGTTTTCTACTATCTCTTCTCTTGGCGGCGCTGTAGGCACATTTGGATAAACCTGAACAGACATGCTTTTTATAAAATAAAAATAATTTAGTATTGTATATCTTTTAATCTGTTATTTCAATATTCAGCTGCGCATCATATATTAAAAACAAATGTACATTAAGCGGTTTATCGGCTTCTTCTTCTTTATCAATTTGAATGTTTATTACGTCTCTCACAGTTCTCCCGCTTCCATGCAACTGATTATCCTCTGTTGACCTTAGGTCAATCCATAAACCGTATTCCGTTGTTAAATAATCATCAAGCCTAACATTGTGAAGATGTAAATCTTTAGACACAAGGTCAACTGTTGGATTTCTACACCTCCCGCCTCCAAACAGTTTTCTTATTTCATCAAAATGCTGATAAGGTTTAAGCCCGCTAGCGTAGATTTGGTTAGGACTACCCTCAATCGAACATTGTACTTTCGTTATTTTAGGATTAATAAACTTTTCACTTCCTCTTTCGAACGGTTCTTCATCTTCACACAGCAAAAAAAATACCTTTACGCCGATCTCGCTGGCGACACAAAAACTAAAATTCCATATAGTGTCTGCCCTGCTCTGGGATATGTTGTATGATTGATCACTCTTTCGTAATTATATTGCCTAATTTTGACTTGATAGTGTTGCTCACATTCAGCCTTGCTAATTAGGGTTGCTAACAACCGTCAACTCTAACGACGATGTCGAAATGCTTTTTACTTTGACTTCCCGGTGTCTGATGATTTGATAACCGTTTTGTATTCATTAAAAGTTAGTTTCATTTATGACATCAGTTCTTTTAATGCTCCTTTTTGAAAGTTGGTGCATGCGCTCTTAACAAATCAAAATCTAAGGGATTGCAAAGCGACTATTTCCCTACGAAAATTTTACCAGGCTTCAGGCTTTTGCGTCTTTAGTCTCTCCAGCGCCTATTCTATGTTTTAAGTGCTTCTTCATTTTCATTCCTTGAAAACGCAAGATCAGCCCTTCTGTCCCAGTTAGCCATAGATCAGAATAGGATTTAAAATTTTGTCTCATTGTGTAAAAGAAAAATATTCTTTGCCTCAGTTTTATAGCAATTTCTTAACGATTGCCCGCCCCAGATTCTGTACACTGTCATGTTTATGGGTCTGTTGTTGAGCGAAGTACTATTTGAAGTTAAAGTCGCCGCAGAGCCTGGCACAATCATTTCTCCGCTCTGGTCTGTGAATCTGACAGTAATGGAATTTGTCCGCATCAATAGTTAGACGGACTTATTTGGAACAGTCATATATTCCGTATATTTCCCTTCACGCCCAGGGGTTCTTTCAGCTTCCTATACGGGTCAAGAAACGAGCCATATTGCTTGTGACATTTTATAAAACCAAATAAAAAGGTTTATTCTTACAGAACATGGCCGGCATTTTGAGATGATAGGATTATGATGTTTTGGATCTGGAGACGACATGAGATGAATGAAAGATCCCCTTGACACAGCATCGTCAGCGCTCTCATTGCCGGCGTGTGAATTAACACAGAAAGTAATGGTTAGATTCAGTGTACAAAGTTTAGGCCAAGAAAACTTCCCGAATTTATAGACCCTAATGATTTGAAGGTAAAAGATGACCATTTGTTTGTGAGGAGCGACAAGGAGAATATGTTCGGCTTACACTAAACCTGACTCAACAAAGTTTTTAGCCATGGGTACAATTAGACAAGGCTCAGTGTGAGCCCCCCCCCCCCCGATCCCCATCGCCTCCTTGGCATTGCTAAACCAAAATTGATAGGGATTTGCAGTTTGCTAAACTTCAAAACCACACTGCAAGAACTTCAACAGCTTACCAAATACAAAACATGGAACTTAAAAGATTAATCTATCGGCAGATGAAATAATTAAATGCATAGAGGCAGAAACAGTTTTTCAGAAAGAAACGCATGTAAAAGACTTACACGACTCACCGCTACCCATGCGAGAAGAAATAGCAGCCCTTGAATCATTGCTTTAAGAGCCAGTAGAGGCGAATTAACAAACAATTTAGCAAAACTGGGTGAAATAGATGAGCATATAAAAAGAGAAAAAGAAAAAACTCGTTGAGGCTGATGACGCCAACTTAGGGCCTGATATTAAAGAAAGAATAACCCAAAGACTAAAAGATCTTGAACAAGAGAGATCAGCAAGACTAGAAGTGTTGTCTACTAACCGAGAACAATTACGAACTCAAGTGAGCAGAATAAGAGAAACTATCCAAAGAATTTTATATAAAGACACGACGCTAGCAGAAAGAATAAGAACATTGTTTAGAGAGCAGGGAGTCACATTAGAAAGCGTTATAACGGCCTTAGGATTTGCAATAAGTACACTGGTGTTGGCTATTACAGGCGGCGGTGGCCAAAGTCCAGTGCCTCCACACCATCGCCTCCACCTGATAAATCATGGGTAGAAAAACAGCTTGATCATCTTGCGAGTTTATTAAAAAAATTAGCTGGTAAAGCTATAGACTCTTTACCTGGTATATTAGGGGGTATTGTTAGCTGGCTTTTGTCTACTGCAAGCAAAGTAGTTGGCTTTATGGCGAGCACTTATGGACATTAGTTCTCTTAATAGTTGGGTTAATTTTTAGTAAGATAAAGACCAAGTAATCCTAGGCCAGTTAATCCAAGAACAAGCGCTGTCTTTTCATATTCATGGTCATCGCGAACAGAGTCCGCGAGCTTTGCTGAGTCTTCAACGGTCTTCGGGCTTTGGGCCACGGGGATTGGATGACTTATTCTTGGGGGGCCATCTTGTTTTTTTACTGCTTGCAATATTACTGGCTCAGAATTTATGTCGTTTTGTCCAACCTTCTGTTCATTTCCTGCAACAAGAATTTCATTGTTGTAGTTCATTATTGTTCTACCTGGAGTCTAAGGTCAGAAGGTAGCATGTATAAACCAGTGCCAACAGCAAAGTCTACTTTCGATCTTGCGTATTGTAAAACATCTTGGTACCTTTTTATACTTGAAGGTAAATCAACTGTAGAATTAATGGCGTCCTCTAAATTTGCTAAGTATTGTTTTTGTGCATCAAAGCAGTAGAAGGATCAGTTATGCTCGATCTTGCCTGTGCTTGTGAACCTAGCAAACACCAAACGTAAGTACGAATAGAGTCATTTATTCGTTCTATTCCTGCTTTAGTTAGGCCCTTAGAAGTGTCTAAGATAAAATGTTGTCCATGCTGTTTTATGCTCTTGCTCTATGGACCCGAGGTGAACAGCTGTGCCTGAAGAGAAAGATGTGTAAGGAGGATTCCAGTCATACTTATACTTTCTGTGCACGCCCCAATAATAAGGGGTGCCTAAGCCATGATTAAGATCCAACTTTTGTCTAAAGTCTGTCTTGATGTTAATATTAAATTCGTTACAGATCCTTTCAAAAGCCTTCATGTCTATTCGGTTGCTAAATGGATTAAACGGTTTGTCATTTGGCAATGGCGCTTGCAGTTCAGTCAAAATACGTCTGAAGGTGTAATAGAAATGAAATCTATACACTGACCTAACCAAAGGATTAGGATGATTTAACCGTTGAGCGCCTTTAGTCAGTCAGCTGACGCGGAAATAAAAGTGCTTTCCATGTGCCTATGGGCAGTCCCCTGACGTCATGCATTTTTCTTGAGTTTTCATTCGTTACTATTTCTATCAACGGACTCAATAGAGTTTGCGTAGAAAGCCTTATATGTCTGTAGTCTTAAAATAATATGTAAATGACCACACGTGAGGGGAAAGCCCATTTATTCTTATCACTGACTGGGTGACCAGCCAGCACTTCGTGTCTCGCTTGCAAAGATGGCGGCGCAACCTGACAAGCTCAGCGACCAAGTCAACGTATTTACACAGCTGAGCAGGCTCTGCTGATGATTTTTGACAAACACAATAATCTTTTATTCAACGACTAACTCGAGCATGAAGGTGAGATGATGATAGTGGTGGAATTGCCGACCATATTCGTCAGTTATTGAGTAGGGCTCTGTGACCTCTCAGTGTGTGTTTAGCTGACAGCGTCAGTCGAACGAGCCAGCCAAGTGTGTACTCTGCACTGCGTGCTGGTGTCCAGTGATTTCAAATCAGTGCGAGAGGGGATCGTGGCCTGCTCGCGGCGTGACACGGTGCAGACGAAAAGGTAGGGGAAGATGAGGAGTGAAAGAGAGGGTTGAAGTTGAGCAAGGGGGTGTGGTGGGGAGGGGGGGGGGGGGGGGGGGGCGTGGTCGTGGACTGGTCAGTCTGCATCGAGTGTGAGCGTCTTGGTAGACTTCCAAACTGTTTTTTCTTTCATTTACAGGTGTAGTGTGACAATACAAACTTTATTTTCAACTTTTTTGCTGTGTGTTCTTGTTTGGATGTGGTAAATACATATGTTTTTGATCGTGCAAAAAAATCTATCCAAATCTACAAGCCTAAATACTTTTGTATTATCAAAATTAAAACAAAAGAAGCCCAGATTCAAAATCTTCATTCAATTTCTTCAAAAATGATATAGATTTCATTTTTCTATCTTTTGTAGTTTCTGAGCTAGAATTTTTTGTTAATTATGACCCCCAAATCATGAGATTTCCCCGGCACCGGGAACACTTTGTTTGTACTATTGTGAGGCACTGAACGGGGTTAAGTGATCAGCATTTCGACACTCCACACCCAGTTGTTGCACAAAACACAGCAAAGTTTAAACTGGTTCTGATAAAACTGCATCGGATGACTGAACCACACTTTTGCGATGTAGTCTTTTTTAACAGGGGGGTTAAGATATCTGCTTAATGGAGTACTCACCTTTTTATGAAAGGTGTCAGTCTGGGTCACAGAAATGTCGAGGGTGTCAGTTGTTATATTTTTAAGATTGTAGTGCGGCCCAACAGAATATTTTGCATCAGTATATTTGAATGCACTCATTTTTATTTCGTTTAAAAAATGTTTGTAACAATAACAACCCAAGACCGTCCTTCGTTTTTAGAACATGCTGTTAAAAACGATTGCGGAACCAAAATGGTCGCACTCCATGAAATATTCTACAAAGTCGTATGGTTTAATATAAGTGAATCCAAGGAGAATAATAAGATTAAAAAAGTTAATAATAGAGGACAATTAGTTAGCCAGTTAACCATACCTGATGGTTATTACGGGTTTTGCTCACTAAAAGAAGCAATGAGTAACTTTGACATTACTCTCAAACTTAACAATGCAAATCTAAAAACAATGTTGGCCTTCAAGCCTGAAAGAAGAAGAAGTAGGTTACTTTTTGATGAAGAGCTAGCATAATGTTAGGCTTTACAATGCAATCGAGACGTTCATAGTTTTAGAGTTACGCCAACAAAATACTTATGAGGGAGAAAATCCGCTCGATCTTGCATTACATTCATTACTCTATGTTCATTTGGATGAGCTAAGCACTGATGAAAACTTATTGATGGAAGGCCCTCAACTGTTTTAAGAGCTCTTCCGTCAGGGAAAGCTGCATATTGCGATTATGAAATTATACAATTCCCTAATTTACAGTTTAAAAGATTAGTTGTGGGAGGGTTGGATCATTTAATATAAAAATCAAAGACAAAGCGGGGAAAGTTGTGAAATGTGATAACCTGCACATTGTTTTGGAAATAAAATAATACGTTACTAAAAAATAATTGTTGCGTGGGCCAGAAGAATCAGGAGTTACATTAGCGCTGTAAGGTTTTAAACCTTGAATTAAAAGACCTTGCAGATGTTGCGGACTTTGAACAGAACGGTGAGATAGGCGCTTTGTATGGTTTTGAGTACACTAAAGATGGTGATTATAAACGCAAGAGGTTGGCGACAGCAAAAAGTTTCCTAAAACTAGAACAATGCGCAATCTAGAGGCAAATAATGTTGGCCAGTATGAATATAAAATAGTTCGAAAACCTGACCTCAAATGGCACTTAGAACCATATTTAGAATGGGACATAAAATTTGAATTCATAAGCCCATTTACATATTTTAGCCGTCAAAAAAGTTTCAGAAAAGCATTCAACTCTGGCCCTTTACATGTAAGTCTTATGCCGGACGACAATAGTCGGAAAGAAATTGAAATAACGCCGTATGGGAAAAAACAGTACATCCTCCACAGAAAAGAAACAGTTGTAATAAAAAAGCTTCTACAAATTACAGTTATTTCCAAGCAGAAAATTAGGAGACACGTTCACAATGATATTTGAAATTTCTGTCTTTAAAGATGTGGAAAGGGATGGGGTTGTGGGCGTTAGTGACGACCTTATAAAAGGAATTAATTATTAGCTGGCAAAACTTAGACGTTAAACGTCTTAACGTTACCATCGTCGTTCTTCACAATGGCGAGGATATTAAGATCATAACAACAAGCAACAAAATCAATGTTGACTTAAATAGAAACAAATCTTACAGAACTAAATTGGATTAATCTTACACATTTAGGCCTCATAGGGTTTTATTATACTGAACAAGTTTTGACGGAGAGTATGATAAAAATAATAACTGGATTAGATTAAAATTCTGTTATAAAACTATGGAGCAGTTAAACTTTATGACAAAAACCCCTCATTGTTCATTAATTTGTGGACAAACTGGTTGTGGAAAAACAATATTTATCCTCAACCTGTTACAAACAGTTTATACGTTAATTTTAATCATATTGTGATTTTCTGTCCAACACTTAAATGAACAAAGCATATCATGATAGAAGGTTTATTATGGACAGATGATGAAATATATTTTAGTTGATCCTAACAATAAACTAAGTGAGTGTTTAGAACAGTTTTATAGATTGTTTGAAGGAACGCAGACACTATTTATTATGATGACTGTTCGGCAGAAAGAGACATAGTTAAAAAGAGAAACACTTTGTCAAAACTAGCTTTCAGTGGAAGACATGCTGGGATAAGTGTGTGGATTTTATGTCAAAAATATAACTCGGTTTTAAAAGACTTTAGAGAGCAGTTAAAGACTGTAGTTTTATTTCACATTGAAAGACAGAGATGCATTTGATGAATGTT
Organism: Conus ventricosus; assembly: GCA_018398815.1. NCBI lineage: Eukaryota > Metazoa > Mollusca > Gastropoda > Neogastropoda > Conidae > Conus > Conus ventricosus. Next base: position 13,076 of record JAFLJL010005399.1, read on the forward strand.
TGCGGTGAAAATGATGTTATTGAAAATGACCAGGAAAAACATAGGATTAAACAAAAATTAAAATCTGAAAACTTTAGTAAATTAGTATTAAAAACGGATAACCCTACACAGTATGTTTGTTTCTAGATAATCGTTATATTTTGGTTATTGAAGTCTTACTTGTTAGAGAAACAGGAAAAGGGGCATTCTAGGTCGCCCTAGCCCGGAACCTAGGTGGGGCTAGGGTGAGTTTAGAATGCCCCTTTTCCTGTTCTCTGCTCAGGATGAAGTGGACTGGTGTCTGTGTTGTAGCTCTGTTTTATTGGCTCAGGATGAAGTGGACTGGTGTCTGTGTTGTAGCTCTGTTTAACAGGCTCAGGATGAAGTGGACTGGTGTCTGTGTTGTAGCTCTGTTTAACAGGCTCAGGATGAAGTGGACTGGTGTCTGTGTTGTAGCTCTGTTTAACAGGCTCAGGATGAAGTGGACTGGTGTCTGTGTTGTAGCTCTGTTTTATTGGCTCAGGATGAAGTGGACTGGTGTCTGTGTTGTAGCTCTGTTTTATTGGCTCAGGATGAAGTGGACTGGTGTCTGTGTTGTAGCTCTGTTTTATTGGCTCAGGATGAAGTGGACTGGTGTCTGTGTTGTAGCTCTGTTTCACAGGCTCAGGATGCAGTGGACTGGTGTCTGTGTTGTAGCTCTGTTACAGGCTCAGGATGAAGTGGACTGGTTCTGTGTTGTAGCTCTGTTTTATTGGCTCAGGATGCATGGACTGGTGTCTGTGTTGTAGCCGTTTATGTGTGCATGTGTTGTTAGTCTGTTTATTGGTCAGGGA
>JAFLJL010005400.1:0-12482 GCA_018398815.1 Conus ventricosus
TTTGAACGGACACTTCCCCCCTCCCCCCCCCCCCCTTCTCCTCCCTGCTCCCACCAGGGGCGCCATCGTCCCCCCTCTCTTCTCCTTCTGCCAAGCAGGCAACGACCTTGATCCGAGGGACGACAGGCTATGAATGGCCCGCCATTGGGCCCGCCCGGGCCGCTTTGAACGGGGCTCGGTGATCCCCCCGGCCGCCATAATCTTTTTTTTTTATGCTAATGAATTCTAATCCACCCCTACCCCACTGCGAGAAACTTCTGCTTTTTTTTCTTTTCCTCCCCCCCCCCCCCCCCCCCCCCCCATCCCGCAACATCTTCTTCCCTATCACTCTCCCCCCCTCGGGGCCGACTTTGTCACGTCTTGCAAGTCGACCGGAGAGAGAGAGAAAAAAAAAAAGGAAAAAAAAAAAGGGGGGGGGGGAGCGAGTGAGCCCGTAAAAATTTAATGTGTCGGCGTTTATTGCCCAAACTACTTGGGGGTTTGGGAAAACGTTTGTGTAACGTGGTTTTCGTCAATCGCGTGGGGTTTGAACCCCACTTTTTCATCCTAATCGGCCCGAAATCCTTTCTCTCTCCTCCCCTCTCTCCTCTCCCTCCTCTCCTCTCTCTCTCTCTGTTTGATCTGCTTCTTACCAAAATATATTTTTTTTTTCCCTTCCCCAAAGGGCTGGACGTAAAGGGGAAAAAAAGTATTCTACTTAGCCCCACTACCCCCTCAAAAAAAATTTCGTTCGTTCTGTCTGTCTGTCTGTGAATATAAACACTTTAGGTTGAAACGTACTTACAATAACAACCACAACAACAACAACAATAATAATAATAGTTATATTTTTTATATATAGCAAAAACACTCCCTAATAAAAAGCACACGCGCGTACAAAGGCCAGATATCCTTTAAAAAACCAACCAGAAAACAAATCAACAAGGTGATTATAAGGTGTTTTGCAAGGGAATGGCCGGTTTCCTCGCAACACGGTGGAAGATCTTTTTGGAGCTCAGACAAGCTCAAGCGCGTCCACTTTCCTTCCCACCCACTGCGCGAAGATGATTTGCCCACCAGCCGGGAGTCAGTACTAAAGCGGGCCAACTTCACTTGGACACACCAACCCCACCCCCCACCCCACACCACCCCAACCCCTACCATCCCCCCCCCCCACCACCCACCACATCCTTCCTCCCATTTTCTCACACCAAAACGCACTCCCACAGCGAGTGAGAGCGAAACGTCAGGGAAATGACAATCCCCGGGTTTAATTGAACGCAACGTCCCCCCCCCCCCCCCCCCCCCCCCATCCTCCATCACCACCAGGACAGTGAGAGATGGGACCTGTGTCACAACACAACCAACAATACCACCAGAACGGGGGACTGGGGAAAAAAAAAACAACAACAAAAAAAATACTCAAATTTTCACGTCAGTGGGTGGGAAAGGGCGACAAGGAAAACTCCTCCTTGGCTGAACCAAAGCGAAACGAGGGGCTCAAAAACCACACAGCTGAAACCAGGAGGCAGCCTGTAGGAACTCCCCCCCCCCCCCCCCCCCCCATCTCATCCCCCCCCCCCCCCCCCCCCTTAACAATATTCAAATGTTTTAATTTATGGGGTCCGCTACAACATACAGCGCACGTCCTCGTCACCGAGCGCACTAAACCCCCCCCCCCCCCCCCCCCCCCCACCCAGCCCATTTCCCCACCCTAACTCTATCTTCATCACTTGCTTGTCAGGTGAAAAGCGAGTACCATAGTTTTTGAGAGAGAGAGAGAGAGAGAGAACAGAGACAGAGACAGAGAGAGACAGACAGACAGACAGACAGAGAGATACAAGGGATGGGTGAGGGTGGTGTGTGGGGGGCGGGGGGGTGAGGATGCTGAAGAAGAATGCTACTAATAATCCAATCCTGCCCCAGCTGAATCCACGAGCGCAAGACATCCACCTCACGAAGCAGAAGACACGGTCTTTTACTCTCTCTCACTGCAGTGAAGTTGCCAGGTCGGTGGTTCTAGAGTTAGTCCTCCTTCCCCCCCCCCCCCCCCCCCCCCTTTTCTTCAACATCAACCCCACCACTCCCCTTCCTGCCCTTTGCTCTTTCGCCATCTCGACAATTTGACAGCTGGGGAAGGCGGGAGGGAAGAGGGAGGAAGGGGAAAAAGGGGGGGAGGAGGAGGAGGGGAAGACGGGTGAGGGGGGGGGGGGGGGAGGGGGTCGTAAAACTAAAACGTCCTATCAATCTTGCTCTGGGCATGGTTCGCCTTCTCAAACATAACCACCCTAACACACACACACACACACACACACTCACACATATATACACACGCTCTGAACCACCACAACCACCACCACCCCTCCCCATCCATTCGTCTCTCTACCTTCCTCTCTCAATGCAGTTATGCAACAGTAGGTGTAAACCGATTCTGGAGAGAGAGAGAGAGAGAGAGGAGAGAGAGAGAGAGAGACAGACAGACAGACAGACAGACAGAGACAGAGAGAGTGTGTGTTTTGGGGGAAGGGGGACGGGGGTGGGGGCGGGGTGAGAGGGGGGGGGGGGGTGGCGAGAAGCGAGCACACCAATCGCAAAGAGGTTTATACACAATGGCGACTCACGCAGCCAGACACAGAATTATAACTATTTAGGTATATAACAAAAAGAGATAAGAGACAGAAACGAGAAACACGAAGGTTTTTAATGAAAACAACCGGGTCTGTCACTCCTGGTTTCAGCTTCTGTCTGTGTTGTGTGTGTGTGTGTGTGTTGTGTGAAAGTCCCCTTAAACCTTTGAAACAAACATGATGAAGAAGAAGTCTTGGTTGGCTGATTGGGACTGGACGAGATGAGGAAGAAAAACCTTTCCGACTGATGTCCCTCTTGATGCCTCTCTCCCCCCCCTCTCTCTCTCTTCCCCTCTCCCTACTCCTCCCCCCCCCCCCCTAATCCTCTCCCCCACTCTCTCTCTCTCTCTCCAATAAAGAGTAATGTCTGGTGACTGGTTACATGAGAAATGCTCGAACTTCTCACGATTTCCGTTAAAACACCTTTCACCTTCTGAGTTTCCTGCGTCATCCTTCCTCCCTTCCCTCCCCTCTCTCTCTCTCTCTCCCCTTCTCCTCATGCCCCCACCCCCATCCATCCCACCCTCACCCCCACCCCTCTCTCCGCCATCGCTCCTCAAACACACTTCAGGGCCCACAACTTCACAGTCCCGCTAAATCCCTCCCGTCCCTTGTCCCTGTCCACCCTCCACCCCCCTATACTCCCCTCCCCCCCGCCCCTCCCCTCCCCGTCCTCTCTCTCTCTCTCACTCACACTCACTCTGTCTGTCTGTCTCTCTCACACATACACACACACACAGGTTAATCCTCGCCTCTCTTGTTCCCTGTCCACCCTCCACCACCCCCCCTCACCTCCTCTCCCCATCCCCCTTCTCTCTCTCCCCCTCTCTCTCTCACACACACACACACATACACATAGAGGTTACACTAATCCTCTCCCCTCTTGTTCCCTGTCCACCCCCCCACCCGCCTCCTCACGTCCCCCATCCTCTCTCTCTCCTCTCTCTCTCTCATCTCTCAAACACACACACACATACAGGTTACACTAATCCTCTCCCCTCTTGTTCCCTTCCACCCCCCCACCCGCCCCCTCACGTCCCCCATCCCTCTTCTCTCACTCTCCTCACCTCTCTTTCACTCCTCTCTCTCTCTCTCTCTCTCAGGCGTGCCGCGACACTCTCCCAGCTGGTTTTCCTTTCGAGGAGGGGGGTGGGGGGGGGGGGGGGGGGGGGGGGGGGGGGGGGGGGGGGGGGGGGGGGGGGGGGGGGGGGGGGGGGGGGGGGGGGGGCTCTTTGCTTGTTAATCAGAGGTCGTCCATCAAAGCGCGGGGAGGCCCGGGGCTTTTGAGGTGGCAGGCCCGGGACTCTTAATCTCCCCTCCCCTCTTTGACTTGCAGTCCGCTTCGGATCACCGCCTCTCCACACTCTCCCCCACGTCGGCTTTTCCACAGTGCAACCCCCCCCCCCCACCCCACCCCCCCACCCCTAAACCTCCCTTCTTCTCTTCACCCCATCCCCATTCCCTTCCCCGTGACAGCTTTTAACACAGATCCACCATCACCCTTCTCACGTCTTCCTCTTCCCCGTGACAGCTTTTTAACACAGATCCACCATCACCCTTCTCACAGTCTTCCTCTTCCCGTGACAGCTTTTAACACAGATCCACCATCACCCTTCTCACGTCTTCCTCTTCCCCGTGACAGCTTTTAACACAGATCCACCATCACCCTTCTCACGTCTTCCTCTTCCCGTGACAGCTTTTAACACCAGATCCACCATCACCCTTCTCACGTCTTCCTCTTCCCCGTGACAGCTTTTAACACAGATCCACCATCACCCTTCTCACGTCTTCCTCTTCCCCGTGACAGCTTTTAACACAGATCCACCATCACCCTTACTCACGTCTTCCTCTTCCCCGTGACAGCTTTTAAACACAGACCACCATCACCCTTCTCACGTCTTCCTCTTCCCCCGTGACAGCTTTTAACACAGATCCCACCATCATCCTTCTCACGTCTTTTCCTCTTTCCCGTGACAGCTTTTAACACAGATCCACCATCACCCTTCTCAACGTCTTCCTCTTCCCGTGACAGCTTTTAACACAGATCCACCATCACCCTTCTCACGTCTTCCTCTTCCCTGTGACAGCTTTTAACACAGATCCACCATCACCCTTCTCACGTCTTCCCTCTTCCCCGTGACAGCTTTTAACACAGATCCACCATCACCCTTCTCACTCTTCCCTCTTCCCGTGACAGCTTTTAACACAGATCCACCATCACCCTTCTCACGTCTTCCTCTTCCCGTGACAGCTTTTAACACAGATCCACCATCACCCTTCTCACGTCTTCCTCTTCCCGTGAACAGCTTTTAACAACACGATCCACCATCACCCTTCTCACGCTTCCTCTTCCCTGTGACAGCTTTTAACACAGATCCACCATCACCCTTCTCCACGTCTTCCCTCTTCCCCGTGACAGCTTTTAACACAGATCCACCATCACCCTTCTCACGCGTCTTCCTCTTTCCCCGTGACAGCTTTTAACACAGATCCACCATCACCCTTCTCACGTCTTCCTTCTCCCGTGACAGCTTTTAACACAGATCCACCATCCACCCTTCTCACGTCTTCCTCTTCCCGTGACAGCTTTTAACACAGATACACCATCACCCTTCTCAGTCTTCCTCTTCCCGTGACAGCTTTTAACACAGATCCACCATCACCCTTTCTCACGTCTTCCCTTCTTCCCCGTGACAGCTTTTAACACAGATCCACCATCACCCTCTCACTCTCTTCCTCTTCCCGTGACAGCTTTTAACACAGATCCACCATCACCCTTCTCACGACTTTCCTCTTCCTGTGACAGCTTTTAACACAGATCCACCATCACCCTCTCCACGTCTTCCTCTTACCCGTGACAGCTTTTAACACAGATCCACCATCACCCTTCTCCTGTCTTCCCTCTTCCCGTGACAGCTTTTAACACAGATCCACCATCAACCCTTCTCACGTCTTCCTCTTCCCCGTGACAGCTTTTAAAAACACAGATCCACCATCACCCTTCTGTCTTCCTCTTCCCGTGACAAGCTTTTAACCACAGATCCACCATCACCCTTCTCACTCTTCCTCTTCCCGTGACAGCTTTTAACACAGATCCACCATCACCCTTCTGTCTTCCTCTTCCCGTGACAGCTTTTAACAAGATCCACCATCACCCTTCTGTCTTCCTCTTCCCGTGACAGCTTTTAACACAGATCCACCATCACCCTTCTCACGTCTTTCCTCTTCCCGTGACAGCTTTTAACACAGATCCACCATCACCCATCTCACGTCCTTCCTCTTCCCTGTGACAGCTTTTAACACAGATCCACCATCACCCTTCTCACGTCTTCCTCTTCCCCGTGACAGCTTTTAACACAGATCCACCATCACCCTTCTCACGTCTTCCTCTTCCCCGTGACAGCTTTTAACACAGATCCACCCATCACCCTTCTCACGTCTTCCTCTTTCCCCCGTGACAGCTTTTAACACAGATCCACCATCACCCTTCTCATCGTCTTCCTCTTCCCCCCGTGACAGCTTTTAACACAGATCCACCATCACCCTTCTCATGTCTTCCTCTTCCCGTGACAGCTTTTAACACGATCCACCATCACCCTTCCACGTCTTCCTCTTCCCCGTGACAGCTTTAAACACAGATCCACCCATCACCCTTCTCAACGTCTTCCTCTTCCCCGTGACAGCTTTTAACACAGATCCACCATCACCCTTCTCACGTCTCCTCTTCCCGTGACAGCTTTAACACAGATCCACCATCACCCTTCTCACGTCTTCCTCTTCCCGTGACAGCTTTTAACACAGATCCACCATCACCCTTCTGTCTTCCTCTTCCCGTGACAGCTTTTAACACAGATCCACCATCACCCTTCTCACGTCTTCCTCTTCCCGGACAGCTTTTAAACACAGATCCACCATCACCCTTCTATGTCTTCCTCTTCCCGTGACAGCTTTTAACACAGATCCACCATCACCCTTCTCGACTCTTCCTCTCCCGTGACAGCTTTTAACACAGATCCACCATCAGCCCTTCTGTCTTCCTCTTCCCGTGACAGCTTTTAACACAGATCCACCATCACCCCTTCACTTCCTCTTCCCTGCCAGCTTTTAACACAGATCCACCATCACCCTTCTCACAGTCTTCCTCTTTCCCGTGACAGCTTTTAACACAGATCCACCATCACCCTTCTCACGTCTTCCTCTTCCCGTGACAGCTTTTAACACAGATCCACCAATACCCTTCTCACGTCTTCCTCTTTTCCCGTGACAGCTTTTAACACAGATCCACCATCACCCTTCTCACGTCTTCCTCTTCCCGTGACAGCTTTAACACAGATCCACCACACCCTTCTCACGTCTTCCCTTTCCCATGACAGCTTTTTAAACACAGATCCACCATCACCCTTCTCACGTCTTCCTCTTCCCGTACAGCTTTTAAACCAGATCCACCATCACCCTTCTCTCACGTCTTCCTCTTCCCGGACAGCTTTTAACACAGATCCACCATCACCTTCTCACGTCTTCCTCTTCCTGTGACAGCTTTTAACACAGATCCACCATCACCCTTCTGTCTTCCTCTTTCCCCGTGACAGCTTTTAACACAGATCCACCATCACCCTTCTGTCTTTCCTCTTCCCCGTGACAGCTTTTTAACAGATCCACCATCACCCTTCTGTCTTCCTCTTCCCACGACAGCTTTTAACAGATCCACCATCACCCTTCTGTCTTTCCTCTTTTTCCCGACAGCTTTTAACAGATCCACCATCACCCGTCAGTCTTCCTCTTCCCCGACAGCTTTTAACAATCCCACCATCACCCTTCTGTCTTTCCTCTTTCCACAACAGCTTTTAAACACAGATCCACATCACCCTTTCTGTCTTCCTCTTCCCCGTGACAGCTTTTAAAAACAGATCCACACATCACCCTTCTGTCCTTCCTCTTCCCCGTAGACAGCTTTTAACACAGATCCACCATCACCCTTCTGTCTTCCTCTTCCCCACAACAGCTTTAAAAACACAGATCCCACCATCACCCTTCTGTCTTCCTCTTCCCCGTGACAGCTTTTAAACAGATCCACCAACACCCTTCTGTCTGGCCCTCTCCCACGTGACAGCTTTTAAAACAGATCCACCATCACCCTTCTAGATCTTCCGTCCACCCTTCCCCTTCCTCCATCCCTGTCTATTAATTCGAACTGCAGATCACCATGACTGCCTTCGGCGTTTTGGTTTAACCCTGTAATAGGAACTGGAACCAGATCGACAAGGCAGCCTCGGGCACAGTCTTCCTTTATACCCCAGAGATGGAATTGTGTTGGGGCCGGAACAGCAGCCCGGTTGGTACAGCGGCGCGGACTTGCCGCCGTCGTGATCCTGGGGTGAAAGGATCGAATCTCTGCTGTGGAAGCAGGATCTGGTTGACCTTTGGCAGAGGTCAAACGATCTCCCAAGAGCCGTTCTTATTTGTGTGTACTGCTGCCGACCTTGAACTGCCAAGAAATCTTAGCACTCCCCCTGCAGATAGTGAGTAATCAACAAGTGCAAACAGCGTGTGCTTGCCAGGCAAACACAGACGTGTGTATCGGAATACTGCCGTTGCGACCATTTGTCATCTAAAAAAAAACAACAAAAATAGTGTCTTTTCCGAGTGAAAACAAACCAATGCAAAAACAAAAAAAACAAATCCCCCACCTGCTGCACACTTTGGAAAAACGTCTTCGCTTTACTGAAAGATGATGACGAATCGCGTTGAGTGTTTTCTGTAAATATAACAGTTGTAGCATGGCAACAGGCTATGTTCGGCTATGTTCGTGACACTGGACCAATACATCAGTTGTGTAGCACAGCAACAGACGATGTTCGGCTATGTTCGTGACACTGGACCAATACATCAGTTGTAGCACAGCAACAGGCGATGTTCGGCTATGTTTGTGACACTGGACCAATACATCAGTTTGTAGCACAGCAACAGGCGATGTTCGGCTATGTTCGTGACACTGGACCAATACAATCAGTTGTGTAGCATAGCAACAGACGATGTTCGGCTATGTTCGTGACACTGGACCAATACATCAGTTGTGTAGCATAGCAACAGGCGATGTTCGGCTAATGTTCGTGACACTGGACCAATACATCAGTTGTAGCACAGCAACAGGCGATGTTCGGCTATGTTCGTGACACTGGACCAATACATCAGTTGTGTAGCATAGCAACAGATGATGTTCGGCTATGTTCGTGACACTGGACCAATACATCAGTTGTGTAGCACAGCAACAGCGATGTTCGGCTATGTTCGTGACACTGGACCAATACATCAGTTGTGTAGCATAGCAACAGACGATGTTCGGCTATGTTCGTGACACTGGACCAATACATCAGTTGTGTAGCACAGCAACAGACGATGTTCGCTATGTTCGTGACACTGGACCAATACATCAGTTGTAGCACAGCAACAGGCGATGTTCGGGTATAATCTGTGACACTGGGTCAAACCGCTGTTGTTTTTTTTTTTTTCTTTTTTTTTTTTTCTTCTTTTTTTTTTTCTTTCTTCTTTTTTTTCTTTTTTTTTTTTTTTTTAGTTCTGCACGAACGATAGAAGAGTACAGACGTGTTTGCGTTTTACTGGACTTTTCTCACTGCACGTCCCCCGCCCCCTCCCCCCCCCCCCCCCCCCTTCCACCCCACTCCACAAACACACCCACGCACGCATGTGCGATGTTCTCCCGCGTTTAAAGTCAGAAACAGCAGTTTGAGAGAGAGAGAGGGAGAGAGAGAGAGAACTCAGATGGTTCATTTACGTAAAGACCACTGCCCCTTATGAGGGGGGGGGGGGGGGGGTATGGAGAACACAGCAGCTGTGTATGAATTTGACAGGAGGACACGAGGAAAACTGGATGGACTTCTCTCTCACGTCGAAGTCATCACTGATCGAAACTGAAATGCCTTGAAGAGAGAGAGAGAGAGAGAGAGAGAGAGACAGACAGACAGACAGACAGAGGCCCAAGCAGTATCTCCCTTGTTTTTCCCTCTTATTTCCTTCGGTCGGATTCTTGTCCCCCCCCCCCCCCCCCCCCCCCCCCCCCTCAAGCAGGGTCACCGACCACATTCAGGCGAGACAATCGTTCAGTTGGCCGCTGTGCCCGCGTTCAGGTGCCCACAGATCACAATGTCTTGCTGTCCGCTGTTCAGTCGGGGCGTCCCACTGCCTGCACGAGGGGTTTTTGCCTGCGCGTGCACCACCACCACCACCACCACCACCACCGGGTGTGAGCTTTCAACCTTGACACATTCCCAGGTGCGGAGAGTGATGGACAGACAGGCAATCCGAGGACAGGCGGCAGACACAGAGAGCCAATCAAGCTTAAAGAAAGTGACGAATGCCTTCAAGACGCCCCCCCCCCCCCCCCCCCCCCCCGTTTTTCGGAACATGTCTACGCTTAATCAATACACTGTAAAACCATTCTTAATATGCAACGTTTTCTCTTTTTTCTTTCGTTATTTGGTTTATAATCCTCTACTTCCACCTCCTTATCGTAAACAGTGAACAAACTAATACTAAAGTAAAGGGCGTGTCTGATAAAAAGTTCTACAAAAAAAATACCAAAAATTTATAATGGTGTGTCTCATAAACAATGTACAAAAACAACACCCAAATTATTGGGCGCACACACGTCAAAAACAGCGCTACATGGGGTACCCGTTCACCTAGGATCTACGCAGGCAAGAGACACACGGATCTATCAAACATGGAAAACTTCCCTGTATCATCAATCACCTGTACAAATCACCGAAGTGCTTGATATTCTGTATTGTCAAAGACGTAGAATGACAGAATAGTATTTCGCCTCGTGTTCCCCCCATCATATTTGTCGGGAGTCCCATTCGCTCACACAGTCATAAACGTCTTCCACTCACAGAGCGTTTGTTCAGGGCCGCTTTCTCAAGTTAACAACACACCCCCCCCCCCCCCCCCCCCCCCCGCCCCCAGCTTCTTCTTATCCCCTGATCTGTGAACTTGGCCAGTTGCCTGGGGATGGGCTTTGCCTGCACGTGAATCACCGTGAATGTGCTTCAAACCTCGTCAACAATCATCACCTGGGATGTGTGATGAACAACCAACCAGCCAACCTGTGAAAGCAGGAGGCAGACACACAGCATCTCCTCCGACCCGACGGGAAGAAAAAGAATGCCTTCAACTGGGGCAACAGAACCCCAACCAGTTAAAGATGAAGATTCTGTTCCTGTCCTTCAAATCTCTCTGGTGTTTGTCCCCTCTGGTACTACCACTACGCAAGGGGAGGGGGGGGGGCGGTCGGCGGGGGGGGGGGGGGGGGGGGGGGGAGGGCGGAAAGGGGGGGGGCAAAGGCATGCTACAAGGGTAGGGGGCAAAGCCATCTGTCATCCCTCCCCACCCAAACCGCCTTTCTCTCTGTCTGTCTGTCTGTCTGTCTGTCTCTCTCTCTCCTCTCTCTCTTCTCTCTCTCTCTCTCATAGTACGCATGTTCATGTCACTTGTTACGTATCATAAAAACAATATTGACTCCACTTACTTTTTCATTGCTCGGTCACGCTCTGAAAGTGACCGGCAAAAAGGAAAGCATGTTTTCTTTCGCACGACATTGCAAACAAAGCTGCCATCTCTGTTCACACAGAACCCTTCACAGCGCCACACCCAACAGGTGGCGCTCTCTCTCCTACGGCGACACTCCCTCTCCCAAGAAGAGAGAGAGAGAGAGAGAGAGAGAGAGACCCCGGAATGCCAACCCCCCCCCCCCCCCCCCCCACAACGTGAACGGAGGACCCGCTGGCGCGCACGAAGAAGAAGAAAAAAAAGAAAGAAAGAAGAAGAAGAAAGAAGAAAGAAGAAGAAGTAAAAATCAATCCCGGCACAATCGTCCCCCCCGAAAACAACAACTTTATAGCCGCTGTCGCCGAAACAGCACAGGCTTAACGTAGCCATCTCCGATTTCTTCTCTCCATAACCCCCCTCCCTCCCCCCCCCCCTCTCTCTCTCTCTCTCTCTCTCTCTCTCTCGCCTGTGTGCACCCTTCTACCCTAAAAACCTTCCTTCCTCGTTCCAACGCTTGCAGGAAAGAAAAAGAGAGAGGGAGAAAAAAAAAAGGGAAAAAAAAAGGAGAGAGAGAGAGAGAGAGAGAGAGAGAGAGAGAGAGAGAGAAAGAAAGGAAAGGAAAAGCGAGATGGATGGAGGCAGTTGGAGAAAAGTGGCTGAACTAGTTAGCCCTGCCCGGAAATCTCTTTTCAGCTTTGATTCCTGTCTTCTTGTGATGGAGGAGGGGTGGAAAGGGGTGGGGGGTACGGGGGGGGGGTTGTTGGAGGGTGAGTGTTAGGGAAGGTTGGGGGGGGGGGGGTGGAGGAGAAGGGAGGGGGAGTGGCAGAGGTAGAGCGAGGGAAGTAGGGACCGGGCTATAGGGGGTAAAAAGCGAGGAAAGGAAAGGGAGGGAAAGGAGGGGGGGGGGGGGGGTGAGACAGAGAGAGAGAGAGAAGGAAGGGCCGAGTTGATTTGGCTTCCATCTAATCAGAAGGATTACCCAGCCCTGAGCCGTGAAGCGGTGGGCCATGCATGACTTTGCCCGCAACCGGCCGTCATTTGAATGTTAAATGGGGGATTATAGAGCCCCCGGCTTTGGGGAGGGAGGGAAGGAGGGAGGAGGGAGGGAGGGAGCCCCGGAAAGGCGGACACACACAACACACACACACTGAGCGACACAAGATGGGAGTTGGAGAAAAGATGGTGGAGGGAGGGGGTGGAGGGGGGGGGGGGGAGGGGCGGACAGGAAAGGACAAAGCAGACCACCACATAAAATAGAGAGAGAGAGACAGAGAGAGGGGCACAGGGAGAGAGAGGAGAGAGAGAGAGAAA
>JAFLJL010005401.1:2500-12500 GCA_018398815.1 Conus ventricosus
ACTTTTGGGGACAAAAATGCATTTCTTAAATGATTTACTTTCCCGGGTTTAAAGATTTTATTTTATCAGAAAAGGAAACCCGGGTTTAAGCAGCCCAATTACTGGGTATCCCTTTTCATTTTCAATTTTGGGAAAACATGTTTCCCCCTTTTTAAAAACGAAAAAACATACTATGAAACCCCCGGGGTTGGGAACGAAGGAAATAGACAGGACTTTCATAAAAGAGTTTCATTTACTCAAGTTAAAGGCAAAAAAAAATTTTTAGAAAACAAGAAACAAATAAATTTCCCATGAAACAAAAAAACGAAAAAAAAAAAATATTTTAAAGATTTGTTATTTCTTCTAAAATTTCCCAAAATGTTTCCGGGAAGGAAATTAAATTTTTTTAATAATGGTAAATCAAACCCAAAGGGTTTAAAAATCCAAAAAGGAAAATTTACCGGAAGTTTAACTTTCTTTTTTGCAAATGTTGCTAACAAAATTTTGAAAATGATGATACAACGAAATGATTTCTTAAAACCTAAAAATTTTGTTTTGTTCTAAAAAACTTCTCCTCAATTTTCCCACAAATCCCGGGAAATTTTCCCAGTAAAAGAAGGTGTTAGGGAAAAATGTGTCTAAAACAATTGGAACAAGGGGTTTTTGGGGAAATTTGGGAGGGAAAGGAAAACTAAAAAATTGCCTCATCTGCTATCGCGGTACACTCACCTAATTTCCCAAATTTTGGCTTTGATAAAAAACCAATTTCCTTTTATATTTAAACAACCCCAAAGTCTAACCTTTTTAAAAAAATGGTGATTCCCCCAAACCTTTCCCAACTTTTGCCCCTTTTTCAATTTTTACCCTTTTGCCCCAAAACCCTTGAAAGCCCATATTAAAAGGGAAATTTATTCTAAATTTTAAGCATTATGATTTGATTCATAAAAACCCGTAAAGGCTTCAGAAAAACCCCACTCCTGTTTTTACGCCCCTTTAACAGCTTCCTGATTTTTGGGGCCTACAAATATAAATAAAAAACGTATTTAGGGAAATTTCTTTTTGTCGACTTTGCTAAGCCTTTGATTTTTTAAAAAAACCATTCCCTTCTCAAAAAAAATTTTTGGGCCACACTAAACAAACCCAAACCGGGCAATTGATTTTCATTAAAATTCTTTTTGGGGGATCGTAAAACAAAGTTAAAAATTTGTAGCAAAACGGTCAAAATTTACTAAATTTTGGGGAAATTTTTGGTGTCCCAAGGGATCAGTATTGGACCCTCCTATTCTCTATTTACAAAAAATGATTTCCCCCTTATACATAGACTGGGGATTGTAAAAATTTTTGGCGGGTTGAAACTTAAAATTACAGTTTGCAGTGATAATCCTTTGATTCTTGTAAATAACCTTAACAAATCGACAGATTGCCCTAAAGGAAAAAAAATCCCCCAAATGCCCCTGAATGCAAAAAAAACAAAATGTTTGTATGTGATACACGGCAAAAAAGGCAGAAAAGGGAGGCCCCCGTTCACAACGCTATAGGGTCAATAAACCAAAAGGGGTTTGGGGGGTTTTTTTAAAAAACCCCAAAATTTACTGGGGGGCTTTTCATCGATAATGATTTACGTGGGACGACTGTCAGGTTAAATGACATTGCTACTTGACCCGAAACATTTTACTATGTTAGGGAAGATCTATTTGGAGTCGCTCATGTTTGAACTTCTGCATTTTGCGGACTGATCATTTTCCCATGTCGTGAAATCTTCCCGGGGTTCGCTTTAGGGTCAATATTTCCTTACTGTGCTGGGGTGAGCTGGCGAACTTTTCCCCTCAGGCGATGCGTTTTTTGTGCGTCGGGGAGGTCTGTGTGACAGCACACCCTTGGGGGGGGTAGGGAGGTATCTTAAACTTTTTAGTGTTTTTGTCCGGGAAGTGGGGAAAAATTGAGTTTTTGCATCATCCCACTGTGATTCCCCGGTCGAAAGTTGACCTTACGTTGAATTGTCCAATCCCCAGCCAAGTTGACTGTAAACCCAGGCGGGGTTTGGGGTAAAAACGTCGCTCAGTGTTATTTTGCAGCTGCTTCAGGGGGGAATCTCTGACGTTGTGTTTTTTCATTGAAAGTCCGGGGAAACCCCTTTTTTGGGAAACCCTTGTTTTCGGGGTTCCCGGATTTAAGGGGATTAGCGGAGCTCCCTTGATCTGGAGGGGGAACTTTTCTGTTTTTCTGTTTTAATTGTTTTCTTCTCGCTGTTGGGGGTTTACAGTGAAGGACGGGCGGACTTTTAATTTTGGGGTGAAGACGGGGGTTTGCGCATTGGTTAAACTGAAACCCGGTTTTTCCCTGTGTAATTGTATTTTTTCCCGCTGTTGGGGGTACAGTAGAGGGATGTCGTACGGAATTTGTGAAAACGGGGTTTGCTGCAGTTGGGGTTAACTGTAAACCTGTTCCTGAGACCCTGGTGGGGTAAAGGGACTTTTTGCTGTGTTTGGGGCGAAAGGTCCCCTGTTTTCCCTAAAATTTCGGTGGGTGGAAGATTGGGTTGCTGGGGTTTTGGGGGGCTGTAGAGGGCCCGGTCTGGGGGGGGCCCTTTGGGGGGGCCCCTGGACTCCCATCTCGGATTTGGGCCGGACACGTGTTGGTTCAAGATATCTCCTGAAACCCTTGCCTTAGCTGGTGCCTGAAATTTCCCCCTTAGCGGGTGATGGGACCCCGGGCTGGGAGTGACGGGAGCGGGGGCTACTCTTCCTGTTCTGTGCCCAAGGCCGAGTGGTGCATGTGAATTTTTGAAAAACAAACGGGGGCCCTGGGGTTGGGGGTAACAGCGTTGAACATTTTTTTCCCAAGGGATAAAGGGGAAATGAGCCGTCTTTCCCTCAGTCGTGCGTGGCCCCCCCAGTGTGTGAAAGACACTAGAAAAAAATTTTTTAGTGTTTTTAAAATTTTATTTAGTAATATTATTGTATTACCCCGGGTTTTTTTTTAGTTGTTGGTAGTCTTTAAATTGTGTGTGTCGCGGCTGCACGGGTTTTTCGAGAAAAAAATTTTCCCCTTTTGGGTTTTGGGGGGAAAAAAAAAAAAATTTATACCCCCCCAATTTTATATGTTGGACAACTTGGTTGGGCCATTCTCGGGAGTAGTTCATAGCAACCCATTTTATTTGGGTTTTTTAAATTTGGGTCATGCCTTTAAAAGTGCCCGTTGTTGGAATGTGACCCGGTTTAATTAATCTTAAAATTTGTGTGAACATTGCAAAATTTTGTTGTAGTTTTTTTGCTTTTCTATTCATGAGGGGTGGCATGTTTTACAAAATTGTTTTTTGGGAACCCCTTAAAATCATTTGATTGGTTTTCACTGTTTTTAAAAAAATTTGAAAGTTTTGGGCATTCAAATTTGGGTTTGGTCGGCATTGTGTCGGATTTTCTTCCCGGGTTGGGGGCTTGGGGATGGGGCCCGGTAAGTAAATTGTTGAGAAAGTTGGGATTACAGTGCCTTTGGGGCCCAAATTAGCCAAGGGGACTCGTGTGAGTTGTATTCCCATGTAGCGATGCATCGCCCAGGCTGGGCCCCTTTGGAAAAATTTGAAAAAAAATTAAAGGTTTAGTCTTTGGGTTTAATTTCTTTCCTTGTTTTTAGTTTGGTTGGGGCAGGGGGTGTGGTGACTGAATTTGTGTGCGAATGGGGTTAAGGGGTTAAAATGTTTGAGTTTGAGAGAAGTGGTGTGTGGGTAAAAAGGGGAAATATTCAGTTTTTGGCCCCCGGGTTGTGGGTTTTTTGGGAATAAAAATTAATCCCATGTGTGAATTTTAAATCTGTTTTGGATGCTTATTTGAGTTTGGGATTTTAGGTTTTAGGTCTTTAAAGTTGTCTGTCCCCCCCGGGTTAGTTCAGGTCTTAGCGGGGCCTGACATATGGGGAGATGGGGGGGTACAATTGGGGGGTAAGTAGGATTTTAATTATTAAAAGGGAAGGGGTTTTGTTTGCAGGGGGGTTTTTAGAGAATTTCCCGGCAAGCAAACAGACTCATCTGAGTTTTAAACTTTTGGAACCAAGAAAGCCCCAGTGGGTGGTTGGGGGGTGCGTCCCTAGAAAGGGGTTTGGGGGCCCATAGAAAACGAGCATTTCAGGGTGTAAGACCGAATTCCCCCGTTGTTAGTGTGGGGAAAGTGATGTGCTTTTTTGGGACTGTCTTTTTTTGTCAGGGGGGAACGATAGTTTTAAAAAACAAATTTATTTGTTTTCTTTTTTTGGGTTGAAAAAACTAAGTTTTTTGGGTTTTCCCATTTGTTGAAAAAACTATAGTTATTTTGTTTTCTGCCTTTTGGGTTGGGGTAGAAAACAAATAGTTATTTTTTTTTCTCCATTTGTTGTAGAAACTATATTTTTTTTTGGGTTGTCTCCCCCTTGTTTGTGGGAAACAAACACTATTTCATTTTTGCCAATTCGGGGGGGGTTAATTGGTGTCGACCGATGGTTGGGGGTGGCCAGGGGGGGCTAGTTTTTTGACCCTTTTTTTTGGGATTTAAATTTTTGGGTCAGTTTTTGGCAAGAGGGCCAGTTTATGTTTAAATTGCAACCCAAGCTTTGGGTGCGGTTTGTTCTGGGGTGTTGCGGGTCTTGGGGTTTTAGTTTCTCGGAAGGGTGGATTTTTGATGTATTGTATCCACTTATTTGAGGGGTAAATCCCGAGGGGCCATGGGTTGGAATTTTTGGGCATGTTGATTTGTGGGTTTAGAAAGTGCCGGGTTACTATGGGTCCCGGGGGGTTGCAAACCAAATTATAGTGTATCCCCCAACTTTTTTTTTTGGTTCAAGCACGAAAGGAGGGGTTTTAGCTAGTCTTGGTTAGTTCAGTATTCGCAAAACCCCGATGACCTTTAAGTTCGTTAAAAAACGGGCCAAGGTTTAGGAAGTCCTACTGCTGCGGCAACGTCCCGGTGGGTTAAGGGAGCAGGGGGGAAAAGGGGGGTAAGGGAAATATGGGGGTAAATTGGGGCCCCCCCCCCCCCCCCCCCCCCCCCCCCCCCCCCCCCCCCCCCCCCAGGAGGGGAGTTGGGGGACTTTGTGGGCCGACCCCCTGGACGGGGTTTCCCCGGCGGGAAAGAGCAGGAGGAAAGGGGAAAGAGGAGTTACGCCCTAAAGCGAGATGCGCGGGGAAAAGAGGAGGCTGGGCAAGGAGGAAATTTTCGGCCAAGGCGAGGAAGTTGTTACAAGCGTGAGGTGGAGCAGCACGGGGGTTTAGGAGCCGAGGCCAAGGAGGAAGATTTGCGGTCAAGCCGGGGAAATTTGATTACAACTTTGGGGTGGAGCAGAGCGGCTGGATAGAGACGCAGGCCAAGGAGGAAGAGTTGCGGCTAAAGCGCGGGGCCAAAAGGAGGAAAAAGTTGCGGTTTCAAGCGCGAGGAATTGATTAAAGCGTGAGGGGGGCCAGC
Organism: Conus ventricosus; assembly: GCA_018398815.1. Lineage (NCBI taxonomy): Eukaryota > Metazoa > Mollusca > Gastropoda > Neogastropoda > Conidae > Conus > Conus ventricosus. Next base: position 7,909 of record JAFLJL010005401.1, read on the forward strand.
ACGGCTGGATAGAGGCGCGAGCGGGCCCTATCAAGGAGGAAGTCGGGCACTAAAGGACGAGGACAGAAGGGAAGAAGGAGGAAATTTAAAAGAGAAAAGAGAAGGGGGGAGGAGAAGGGGGGGCGGCCAAAAAGAAGAAAAAAAGGGCCCGATAAAACCCACTTTCAACTGAAACCCAATGAGAATGATGACATTTTAATGAATCCCTACGGGCCATTTTGAGCGGGTAGAAAAGTTGTGGGGGTTGGGGCATCCAACCCCTTTGGGCTTTGGCCAGTTAGTGGCTTGCCCCCAAAGGGAAGGCTAGGGAGGCAGTCCTCAAGTTTTTGCAGGAAAATTTGGGGAAGTCAAAGCAGAAGTAAAAGCTCCCCTTGCCCGGTATTTTCGCCTCGACGCAGACCCTACCGTAAAAAGTTCAGAAAGAGGGAAAAAGAAGGGGGGCTAAAACATTTGAGCAAATCTGGACAGGTTTGGGGCCGGGTTTCCCCCCAATTTTGTGTATTTTCGGGACAAGGCCCAAAAGTAAGCCTAAAAATTTTTAGATTTATTCCTTCAGGAGCGCCTAAACGACAGCTCTCTGCTGATTTTTATAAAAAAGTGAAGGAATCATAAACCGAAGGATGCAGAAGAAGGGTTGCATGTGTTATTTTCGCCTGGAAAGGGGCCAAGAAGCGATGAGGGGGGGTTCCCAGGGGGAAAAACGAGCTCAGCGAGGTAGCCCAGGGCAATAGTGGGGGGCAACGCTCCCAAAAAGGGAAAAACCAAATTGACAGGGGCCCAAAAGGGGATTTTTAACCTGTCCGGGGAAAGGGGCGGTTAACACCACAGTCATTGATAAGTCGAGGGGGGATATGACGTTTTGGGGGTTGGGGGCCCGGAAAAAGGGGAAACCTGAGTGGTCGTGTCCCAAAAAAGGGGGGGGGTTTTGGTGCCCAAGGAAGCACAGGTGGGAAGGGCAAAAAACCCCATCGGTGGCTAGGTACTGGCGGGGGCCGATTTTGAAAAACCTGAGGCAGAGACCCCCACCGCCCCTTTCTCCCATGAGTGTGCTGCGAAGCATTACACCCCCCCGGTGCACGGTTCCCGTAAATGGCCAAAGTGTGGGGAGGTCTAAGAGACACGGGAAAGCTAATTTTCTGAAAGGGGATGAAGCACTGGTTCCCCCGGGAGACTAAAAATTTGGGAAGGTGGGGGTTGTGAAGAGGGCCCTGAGAGGGGCCCCATTCTTTCAAGGAAAAAACCTGTGGCCCAAGGGGGAAAATGTATCGCCCACCCGTTTCGGGAGGGCAAAATTTTTTGTACGATTTTTAAAGGGAAAACCCTGTGACAATTTCCCTAATGGGGGAATTTGGGGCTGCAAGGAGGGGGAAGAGGGCCCCGCAGAAAGTCCCTTTCCCCGCAAAACCAACGCAGTGAGGCTGTCATACACGAGCTCAGGCCAAAGGGCGGGCGAGAACCAACCCAGGGATTGCCGGGCCCCCCCAAATTTTTTTTGGGGTGGACTTAAAAGACCTAAAGGTTTGCAGGAGGAAGCCCCAACGGGGGGAAATGCACCCCGGGGGCCGCGGGAAAAATGGTGACAAGATGGGTCGGTCATGGCGGGGTTTTTTTTGGGGAGACCGGAGGGACTCTTGGTGGAGGACGTACCCCAAGCCACATGGACTAAAACCCCAAGTGTTTTTTTTCCCAAGCATATGGGGCTTAAAGGTCTGAAGAGGGCCCCATGGTACCCAGGGCCCGGGACACAGGGGGGACAAACAAACAAAATAGAGGCTCCCAGGACTTTACTGGCCGGGAAAATGTGCAAGGAAGGGCCAGTACTGCAGATCATCCCTGAAAGGGCAAAAGACTGTAACAAAGGGGGTGCCACCATTCCCCCAAAGTGAGATCCCCTGCCCACGGGAAAAAATCCATTCAACAAAGTAGGAGTGCATCTGAACGGGGGATCGGGCCCATCCATTTCCAGGAAACAGGAGGGTGTGTGGGCAAGAAGCTATTGCCTGCCAAAAAAAAAACTGGCCCAAAATGGAGAAAACTGCCTAGAAAAGGGGGGGAGGGGTTTAAGGTTGCACAGTCCCTGTACGGTAAAAAGTTTGTGAAACAGGTGGATCCTCCCCCTTGCAGTATTCGAGCGGGGTCAAGTCGACTGGAAAAAGGGGGAAACACGGGGGGCACAAACGCGCGGGCCCTACCAGTTAAAGGTTTAAGGCTATCCCTGGTGATCAGAAGGGCGCAGTGACTCCCTCATTTAGGCGGGGTTGAATTGGAGGGTATTTTAGAGAAAGGTTTTTCTACCCATACTGTCCCTTGGGAAAAAGCTTTTGCTACCTTTTCATTAATTAAACGTAGAGTTAATCTTGGAAGGGGGTTTTGTGGGGGTTAAACTGACTTTTGCTCTTGAGCCCGTACTTGTAGTACTTTGTTACGGTTTGATCAGTGGAGTCAAATCATGTTTGAATTTCCCCCTTGCATGGGGCGGACTGATAATTTTTCCATGTCGTGTATTTTGCTGGTTGCATTAGGGTAAATTTTTCCCTCCATGTGCTAGGGTGAGCTGGCGAACTTTTCCGCTCACGTCGCATGCTGTTTGTGGTCGTGGTTTCCCTGTGTAAAGCCAGCTTGAGAGGGGGTAGGGGGGGATCTTAAAATTTTTTAGTTTTTTGTCCGGGGAAAGGGGGGGAAATTGAGTCTGCATCACCCTCACGTGATTGCCCATCGTAGTTCCCTTTAAACGTTGAATTGTCCAATCAAGCCAAGGGGACTGAAAAAGCAGGCGGGGGTTTAGGTGAACTGTCCCCTCAGTGTTATTTTGCGCTGCTTCAGAGTGGAAGCCCTCAAAAGTTGTGGTGTTTCTATGTTGAAAGCCCCCGGGGGAACCCTTTTGGGAAACCCTTGTTTTTCCGGGGTTTTCGGACTTAAGGTTTTGGGGAGCTCCCTTGAGTCTGGGGGGGGGACTGTTTTCTGTGTTTCTGTGTAATTGAAATTCTTCTCGCTGTTGGAGGTACAGTAAAAGGGGGACGGTCGGTACTGAAATTTTGGGTGAAGACGGGGGTTGGGTCATTTGGGGTTTAAAACTGAAACCCGGGGTTTTTCTGTGTAATTGTATTTTCTGGGCTTTTGGGAGGTAAAAGTAAAAGGACTGTGGGTTTACGGAAATTTTGGGAAAGCGTGGTTGCTGCTTTTGTTTTTGAACTGAAACCCGGGGTTTTCCTAGACCCTGGGGGGGGTGAAGATTGGTTGCTGTGTTTGTGCCCGAACTGAAAACCTTTTGTTCCTAAAACCCTTTGGGGGGTGAAGACTGGTTGCTGGGGTTGGGTGCTGTAGACGTGGGGGTTTTGGGGTGGCCTTGGGGGCGCGGCAACCCACCGGGGATTTGGGGCCGGGACACGTTTTGGTTCAAGATACTCCCTGCAATCCTGCCTTAGCTGGTGCCTGTAAACCCTCCCTTTAGTGGTGAGGGGATCCCTGTGCTAGGAGTGACGAGCGGGGGCAACTTTTTTCCGTTGCTGGAAGGCCGGTGGGCATGTAATTTTGGCCCAAAAAAACGGGGGCTGTGTTGAGGAAAACAGCGTTAAAAATTATTTCCGGATCGGGGGAAATTTTTGAGCCGTCATTCCCCGTCGGGCAGTGACCCCCCAGGGTAAAAGGGACACTAGAAAAAATCTTTAGTGATTTTAAAATTTTTTTTGAAATATTATTGTATAGCTGGTTTATTTGGGTTGGCTACCCATTACGGGGTTGTGTGCGGGCTGCACGGGTTTTTTCGAGCAAATTTTCTTTTGTGTGGGGGCAAAAAAAAACTTTTTACATCAACTTTTTTATATGTTGGAAATTTTGGGTTTGGGCCCATTTTTGGCGATAGTTCAAGCAACCCATTTTTACTGGGTTTATTAATTGGTCATGCGTGCTTTAAGTCCCATTTGGTTGGAATGTGCCCCGGTTTAAATTTAAATTTTTGGGAAAGTGTGTGAAAATTCCCAGAATTGTTGTAGTTTTGTGTTTTCTTTTGTCAGGGATTGGGGGGGCCACTGTGTTTACAAAATTTTTGGGTTTTGGGCTTTCTATATCAGTGTTGGTCTGCCCCTGTTTTTCCCCCAAAATTGTATTTTGGGGGCATTCTATATTGTGTTTGGTCTGTCATTGTGTCGGGGGTTCATTTCCCTGGTTGCGGCTTGTTTTATGGCCGGTAAGTGAATTTTTTTTTGATTAAGTTTGGGTTTCCCCGTGTCCTTTTGGGCCAAAAACCCAAAGGGGGTTATCGGTCGTGTGATTTTGTTTGCATTAGCGATCCCACGCCCCAAAAGGGCGGGGCACATTGGGATTTGCCCCAAAATTTTAAAGGTTTACCCCCTTTTGATTAATTTAAATGACCTTGGTTATTTTGGGTTTGTGCAGGGGTGGGTGGGGACATTTTTGGGTGTGCGTTTTGGGGTTTAAAGGGGGTTGAATGTTGGGGTTTGAGAGAATGAGTGTGGGGGTAGTAAGGGGGAATATTCAGTTTTGGGGGACCCCGGGTTGTGGGGTTTGAATAAATTTTATACATTTTGGGAAACTGTTCTTTGGTTTTGGACTGCTTATTTGATTTTGGGATT
>JAFLJL010005401.1:15000-27168 GCA_018398815.1 Conus ventricosus
TGTGTGTGTGGGGTGTGTGTGTGTGTGTTGCCGCGCGCCGCGCGCATGCGTGTGTGTGTGTGTGTGTGTTTTGTGTTGTGTGTGTGGTGTTGTGTGTGTGTTGCGTGCGTGCTGCGTGCGTGAGTGGGTGCGTGGTGTGGGGTTTTGGTGTGTGTGTGTGTGTGGGTGTGTGTGTTTGTGTGTGTACGCGTGTGCCCTTTTGGGGGCTGTGGGGGTGTGTGTGTGCGTGCGCGCGCGCGCGCGCGCGGTGTGTGTTTTGTGGTGTGTGTATGCTTTCGTGCGTTTCCCTTTCGTGCGGCGTGTGTGCGCCCCGGCCGCGTGGGGTGTGTGTTTGTGTGTGTGTGTGGTGTTTTGTGTGTGTGTGTGGGTGTGGGTGTATGCGGGCGTGCGTTTCGTTTCGTGCGGGGCGTGTGTGTGGGTTGTGTGTATGTGTGTGTGTGGGTGTGTGTGTGGTTTGTTTTGTGTGTGGGTTGTGGTTTTGGGTGGGGTGTGTTTGTGTGCGTGTGTGGGGTGCGCGTTTTGTGTGTGTGTTTTGGTGTGTGGTGTGTGTGCGCGCGCGTTTTGCGGGTTTTGGGTGGTTTGTGTGTGGGGTTTTGTGTGTTTTGGGGTGCCCCGGGGTGCGCGTTTCATGCGTTTCGTGCATATGTCCCCGAACGTCACCCGAATAGTACAACTGTAGCGTCATCCCAAATTGTGGCCCCGCCTAAATTTTACCCTTAAAAAACTGGCGATGCCCCTTTTCCCCCACAAACCCTCTAACAGCTGTTCAACAGTGGGTTTTATCTTTTCGTTTGAGTTTGGGGTTAGGGTTTTTAAATTTTTTTTTTTTTATTTTTCAAAAACTCGCTTAGTTCCATACGTGACACTGGGGGGTATCTGCAGTGTAGAACAAAGACACTGACGCTGTTTTGCGTGCCATACGTTTACAAGGACGGGAAAACGGGAGTGCCATGCGTGACAAAGGACGGATCTGCAGTGCCCTGCGTTTACACGGACTGTATCCCGCAGGTGCCATACCGTGAAAGACGGTATCTGCAGTGCCAACGTACCTGACGGTAACGCAGTGCCCTGCGTGAAAGGACGGAAACTGCAGTGCCAACGGACACGGACGGGATCTGCAGTGCCTACCCGGCACTGGGCAGTATCTTTCCCGTGCCATACTGCACTTAAAGGTATCTGCAGTGTAGAACGTGACCCCTGCGGTATCTTTTCAAATTTGGGGAACGGGGCACTGGGGGAATCTGCCAAATGCCCTGCCCTGACATGGCGGTATCTGCAGGTTTGAACGGACACTGCCCCCTGGGCTGCAGTGCCATGCTGACCGGGCGCCCCGTTTTTTCAGGGCCAACGTGGGCACTGACGGGGATATCAGTGCCCTGCGTGACACCCGGGCGGATCTTTCAGTGCCAGGGGTGACACTGGCGTTTCTGCCGGGAGAAATTGACACGGACAATGTCTGCCCGTGCCATGCGTGACACGGCGGTATTTTGCAGTGCCGGGTCACAGAGCGCCCCCTTTGAAAAATCAAAACGTGTAAGTTTAGGAACTGGGGTTTCCCCGCCAGGCCCCCCCCTGTAGCACAGAGCGCTCTGTTGTAGTTTAAAAGTGTATATTTAGGGAAATGTCGTTTCTGCCCTGACAAAAAGTACTTGTTTTGGGCATAAAAATAATTTGCCATCTTTAACCATGTTGCATGTTTAGTTCGGGCTGTTCCACTTTTGGGGTTTCCGGGTTGGGTGTTCTAGACCGTGTTTTTTTTTTTCTTTTTTTTTTCTTTTTTTTTTTAAAGGGGCCTTTTTGCCAGTTTTTTCACACCCAAACTTCCGAGGTAAAGCGACCTTCCTATTATACCGTTTGGGTTTTACAATTTTTTAGTAACAAAGGACTTTTTCAAAATTTTGGGTGTTGCCCTCGGGTTTTTTTCATATCTATAATTTTCCGCTCGCCCTTTAACCTCTTTTTAATTTTTTTTTATTTCATCCTGTCTATCTGTTTAGTCTGTTTTTCGTTCTGGGCTCTCTCTGACTCTCTGTTGGCAAACTGTCTGTCGTCTGTTTCTCGCCCTGGTATTATATGTGTTTTGTCTTTTTCTGTCTCTGTATAAACTCTGCTCTAAAGTTTATTTATTTTGGGGCCCCTGTCACTGTCCCGTCACTGTATGTCACTGTCTGGTTTAGTGTCTGTTTTTTATCTGTCCCCATCTGTCTGTCTGTCTGTCCCGTCTGTCTGGCTGTCCGTCTGTATGTCATTCTGTTTCAATGGCTGGCTAAATATTATTTCAGTAGTTTTTGGACTCTTGTAGTCATTTTATGGAAAATGTGGGGAGTTTCATAAAAATCAATCGGACTAAATGGGAGGGCGGGGTTTTTTCAAATTTCTTTGTATTATAAGGCAAGGCGACCCCACGGGCTGTTTTTGGCGGAATTTAAAAGGAAAGATTGTGAATGAATTTGTCACTTTTGTGGGTTTTCCTATGCTTCTGGTGGGTACCCTTTTTTGTGGTTTTCCTATGCTTGCTGTGTGTTTTTATTCTTTGTGTTTGCCCTATGCTTGCTGGGGTGTGGGACTTCTTTGTGTTTGCCTATGCTTTCGGTGTGTTCTTTTTGAAATTTTTTTTTTTAAAGCCTTTTAAGTCAAATAATTTGATCCCTTTTGTTCTCATTGCCACAAGAAACTGTTTTAAACGGGGCGTTAAAGGGAAAATGTCAAAAACCTCTCTGTCTCTCTGTTTTTCTGCCCGCTGACTCTGCGTCTCTGTCTGTCCCGTCTGTCTGTCTGTTTTTTCCCTTTTTTGGAAAACTCTGTAATTTCCCCTGTATTCCTTAAACTAAAATTGGGACAAGTTTCAAAGGCTTTGTATTTTTTTGGTCGGGCAAAATAAATCCAACCCTTCTGTGAAAAACCCAGGTTTCACTGAGAAATGTTTTTGGTCAGCATTTCATTCGTTGTGAAATTTCCCAGATACAGACTGGAATTTAAAAAAGACGACTAAAAAGAATCCCCTTTGGGATCGGGCTCCATTTTTAGCAAAAAAAGGCGAGTTTAACGCCCCTTTTACAGTGTACATTGAAATGTCTTGAGACCGAACGGGATGCACAGAAATGATGGAAAGTGGGGTTTTTAAAGAAACGTCTGCCCCATGATGTTTTTTTGGGAAAAGGGGACGTCATGAGTGTCCTTTTTTATCATCGGGAGAAGGGGAAGGTTTTTCAAAACATCTGTAGAAGGAGAAGGGGCTCCCATCTGTAGAAAGGGGAAGGGTCCACAAAATCTGTAGAAGGGAAGGGGTCCCCACATCTGTAGAAGGAGAAGGTGGGTCAAACCCTCTTTTAGAAGGGGGAAGGGGCCCACCGGGCCAGACCACCAGCCTGGAGACTGCACAATGTAAAACTGAAAGGGCCCGCTACCGTGAAAGAAAACCCCACGGATTTTGTCCCCTTTTTCCCGGTGTGCGGGTTTACCCTGCGGGCTACAGACAGCCCTAAACCCCTTTTGGCTGCCCCGGGCCCCTTTCATCGTGAGCACCGCCCTACCCTGTCGGCTGGGCCCGACCCTAAAATCGTTTAGCCCCCCCCTACCCGGGCGGCTGCCTGCCCTACTCAGAGCACCGCCCTACCCCCCCCGGCTGCCTGACCCATACATTTATGGCACCCCCCTACCCGTCGGTGCCCGCCCCTAATCATGAGCACTGTCCCAAAAAGTTTTGCAATAGTGATCGGCCCCCGTGAGGTACGGGGGGGAGGATGTGGGGGGGGTGGATGAATCTTAAGTTTTACACTTTATTGCCCTTCCCAAATGTGAAATTTCCGAGGTAACTTTTACAGAAAGGTTTACAGCAGAGGATTATTGAAAAATTTTGTGTAACAGGACAAGGAAACTGAAGATACATGTGTAACCTTTCCAGGGCATTCGCAGGTCTCTCCGCCCTGGCAATCATTCTGACTCTTTTTTGCCCACGGGGGAGACCTGAGGACTCCCCCCGGGGTAAACTGCGGGAACTCTGAGTACCGAACCCCCCGGGAAAGCCAAAAAAAACAACAACTGGTTTCACACACCCCCACACAACACACAACACTCCCCTCTCCTTTTTCTCTCTCCTCTCTCTCTCTCCTTCTCTCCTCTCTCCTCTCTCTCTTCTCCTTTCCCTCTTCCCCTCTCTCTTCTCCTTTTTTTTCCCTCCTCCTAAGTCTTCTTTTTTAAACTTTTTTTTCCCTTTTTTTCTTCCCTTTTTTTCTTTTCCCTTTTTCTTCTTTTTCTTCTTCTTCTTTTTTCCCTTTTTCTTCTGTCTCTCCTTGTGTCAGAGAAATCCGTTTTCTTTTTTCGGGGGTTTTCCAAGTCCCCACCTCTCTCTCTCTTTGAGTCGCTTTCCACCCTCCCCCTTTCCCCCCACTCTCTTCCTTAGTTTTTTTTGTGCATTTCTTATTCTAAATTGCCAAAGATTTATTGTTTTTTTTATGGGTTTAATGCCCGTTCGATGAAAAGATTTCACCCTTTTAAATTTTTTGTTTGGGGCTGGATGGAAAAAAACCCCCGGGTGGTGTTTTTTTTTTCCCCCATTAAACAACATTTTTGGTTTGTTTTGTTCGGGCGTTCGTTTTTCCTTTTCTTCGTTTTAGAAAACTACACTTGATGACTGGTTTTCCCCACATCGTTTCCCTTACACAAGGTAAAAAGTGATGACATCGGATACTATACAGCCCCGATCACAAGGCCCGTAATATCTTGCAGAGTTTTCATAAAGAAGTTAAAAATTGGGGCACAAACCTTTTTCCAAAACGTCTTGTTTTTTAAATTTTTTTCCTTTGACGTTCTTCCCAAAAGGGCTCATGGTACGTAGACTCTAATTGACTAATCATTGCAGGCTTTGACTATGTCCTCATGGGAATCATTTGTTTCCCCTTAAAAAAGACAAGTCTTTCAAAACCAGAAAGGGTCTGCCTCCCGACTTGACAGTGGAAAAAAAAAAAAAGAGAGTCCTGCGTCCCTTTCCTTAGTTCTTTCCCCGCCTTTCCCCGGCCCCCTTCTTACACCTACGTTTTTATCTTTCCCCCCTGCCCACTCATATGCAACGCCACCTACGAAAACATTTGCACACGCCACTTTTTACGAAACAGTATGCACCGCCACTCACGGGGAAACGTTTTGACAAGCCACTCTACGAAACAGTATGCACACCCACTCTACAATCTATGCACAGCCACTCTACGAATTTAGTATGCACACGCCACCTCTTCGAATCAGTATGCACACGCCACTTACGATTCCCGTATGCACAAAGTCATTCACGAATCAGTATGCACACCCACTCACGACTCCCGTATGCACAAGCCACCCCCTACGACTCAGTAAAGCACACGCCACTCTACGACTCAGTAGCACCCGCCCCTCTAAAGAATTTAGTATGCACACGCCCCTCTACGACTCAGTATGACACGCCACTCTACGCTTTATCTGGGTGCTACCCATTGATTGGTCATTTCCACTCCAGCTGTCCAAGGCACGAGCTAAAGGGGATGGGGATCACGTTTACTAGGGTTTAGCTGCAGCCAAAGACTTTTCCTTTGGGGGTTTAGGCAGCGCAACGAAATTTCCCTAGTGGTTCCCGCTGCAGCACGGGGCTGTCCCTAGTGGTTTTTGGCTGCCCCACGATTTCCTTTGTGGGCAGGCTGCAAGCACGACTTTTCCAAAGTGGGCAGGCCCGCAGCACGAAATGTCCATAGTGGGCAGGGTGCGCACGACCTTTTCATATTTTTTTAGACTGGGAAACACGAAGTCCATAGGGTCAGGGGTGCAGCCCCGACTGTCCCCTAGTGGGTTTAGGCTGCGCCCGACTTTTTCCTTTTATTTTTTGTCACAAAATCAGTTTGCCCAAAATGACCTTTTTTCCCTCGTAACCGAATGATATACACAGCGGGATAAATTTTAGTAACAAAACATATCACACAGCAGCGGGTCCTTTTTTCAGTAACCGGGAAAACATTACGCCGCACCTTCACGAAAAAGGGATTATATCATGACGTACTGGAGTCATTAGCAAAAAAGCTATCGCTTCGGACCCCAAGCCTAAAAAAAAAGGGATATCCTTTCATCATGAGTCTCAAAAATAAAAAAAAGAAATAATTTCCCAATATGATCTTTAGTCTTTAACAAAAAGAGACCACATCCCCAATAAAAAACTTTAGTCCTTAACAAAAAAAATTACATCTCAAAATGACCCCAGCCCCGACCCAAAAAAAATATCACATTCCCTTTAAAATAAGCCCGTCATTAATGACAATTTTTCTCGCTGCAATTTTTTGTGTGTTGTGTGGGGTTTTGGGGTGTGTGTGTGTGTGTGTGTGTGTGTTTTGGGGTTTTTTTTTGTGTGGTTGTGGTGTGTGTGTGGGGTGTGTGTGTGTGTGTGTGTGAGTGTGTTTTGGGGAATTTTTTGATTGTATGTTTCAACAAATGAATAAAAATGTTTTTTAAAGTGTATTTTTCATTTTTCCAAAAAAGGGGGGCTTTCCCAAAGCAATGGACAACAAAACGACGTCACATGAACCCGGTACATTGAAAAGGCCCCCGGCCGGGCACAGGTTCCAGACGGTGTCTGGGTTTTCCCCTGTCCCGTTGGCCCCCATGGGATCCACCCGAAACTTAGGGTTTTCCCAAAGGTGTTCAACAACATTCAAAAAAAATTTTCGACGTTTACATATTGACTCCTTTTTTTTTTCCCTCAGTTCCCTTAAAATGATCAAAATGATTTGGGGGTTGGAAAATGGGCTCAAAAGAAAGAACAACCCTTTTGTTATTCTTCTTTTCTTGGCAGATATTATCGGGTTTTAGCGTTCACTTTTTGAATTTGAAACGGACAGGCTTTTCGCCAAAGATCACGGGGACTTTTTTAAAATGGTTCTACCCAAACACAGTGTCAACAGCATGATTCCCCTCATTTTGGGTTGTTTTTTTTTATGTCTCCGGGGTTGTTTTCTAAACCCTTTTAAAAGTTTTTGGGAAAAATGTCTGTCACGTCACCCAAATGAAAGCTCAAAAACAAGCTTCGGAAAGAAAAACACAGGTGTCATAAAGCGCTGGGCTTTTTTGGGCATCTTCGCAGGGAAAATTATTTAATTGCACCCGGTGGGGAAATGGGGTGTATGTTTGAACCCCTTTGAAATGGAAACCCCTCCGTGGACGCGTATTACTCTAGTCAGTTTTATCTCAACAAAAAAACCTTTCCCACGCGCTGGAAGGAAATTTGTTTGGAATTTTGCCTGGGCTTTTTGTGGTGGGGGGTGTCAGCCTCCACCCGGGTTTTCACCAATGTTTAAAATTTTCGTCAGATGAAAAAAGGCGCCAAAAAGCTCTTTTAAACAGCAACATTTCCTCCGGGAAAGGCCCTCAAAGTTTTCCCTTTTAAACCCCGGGTGTTGTCGGGGAAACCCAAAATTCTCTTTGTGGTGTGCCCCCTCCACCCCCTCCCTCTTTCATGGTGTTTCCCTTTTGTCCCCAAATGGTTTTTGCGGGAAATACTACAACACCTACATTTTTTCATGACTGGCCCAAAAACTTTTGTGCTTTCATCAATTCGTTTTCAAATTTTTTTGTTTATTATTTTGGGTTTGGGACAAATTTCGGGCCCGACCGTGAAATGTATGGCTGATACGTGCTTTTTAAAGCTACAAACCAACTAATGTTTTCATCCCTTTTCCCACAAACCAACATTTAAGTTATCATTCCTGGGAAACCGGGCTAAGGGCGTTATCATTCCTACAAACCAGGGCAATTTCGTTATCCCTTCCCAAAAACCGAAAATGATGTTATCATTCCTACAAACCCGACTAATTTACGTTATCCTTCCACAAACTTTTGGGTTCTCTTTTGAGGGACTAAGGGCGTAGGGGGAAAGCTTGGGTGTGTCTGGAGTGGCACTGTTTTTTGTTCCCCTGGGCAGGGGGGTTGGGTCTGTGGGGTGGCTCGGCACTGGGGGTGGTGTTTTCGCGGGGGGGCTCTGCATCATGAATAAAGGTGGTACACCCAGGGGAGGAAATTTTTGGGTGTTTTGAGCTGCCCTCCCGTTGCCTGATTTAAACCCCGGGTTAGGGAGTTATGTCCCTTTTATATCTTTTAAAGGGGTGTCCTGTGCGTGCCGTACCCCTCGTCCCAAAACCCCCCCCAGGCCCCCAAGGGTGGTACAGGACTTTCTCTAAAGGCGGGTGGGAAAACAGTGGGTTTCTGGGTCCCCCCAGCACCTTGGGTGTTTCTTTTTCCCTTCCCTTTGGGCCTTTTAAAAAAAAGGGTGCCCTGGAGAAAGGTCCCGTTTAAAAGGTGAGGAAAAAACCCAAATGACCACAGGGAAAGTCCTGTTGACAGTGGGGAAAAACTCCCAAATTTTGGGTTTCTCTCTTTAGGGCACTAAGACCGTTTTGGGGAAAGCCCTTTGGGTGTGTCTGGGTGGGGACTTCTTCACTGTCCGGGGGGCAGGGGGGTTGGGTTTTGTGGGGTGTGGTCCCGGGAGCTGGGGGGTGGTGTTTTTTGCTGGTTTGGGGTTTTGAGTCATGAAAAAACGGGGTTGGGAAAACCCATGGGGAAAGCTACTTTTTTAAAAACTGTTTGAGCGGGTTCCGTAGCTGATTTTCCTCTGTTTAGGACAGTTATGTCCCCCTTTTTACCCTTTAAGGGGGGGTCCGTGCGTGCCGTACCCCTTTGCAACACAGCGCAGGCCTCCAAGGGTGGGACAAGGGCTGCCTAAAAAGGGGGGGTGAAGGGCATGCTTCCGGTCCTCCCCAGCACCTTCGGGTTTTTTCTTTTTTTTTTTGTTTTTATTCTCAAAAAGATAATGAAATTTTCATTTACAAACCAGACTAAGATGTTATCATTCCCCAAAACCCAAATAATACGTTTACATCCCCCAAACCCAAATAATTTAGTTATCATTCCCACAAAACCCGACTAATTTATTTATCATTCCCACAAAACCCGGGCAATGATGTTTCCCCTCCTTCCTTTCAAACCAGATAATGTTTTCATCCCTTCCTACAAACCCCGACTAATGGGTGGATCATTTTCCCACAAACCAGACTAATTTATGTTATCTTTCCTACAAAGCAGACTAAAAGATGTTATCATTCCCCACAAACCAGACTAAAGACGGGTTTTCATTCCCTACAAACCAGGTAATTTATGTTTCATTCCTACAAACCAGACTAATGATTTTTATCATTCCTACGACCAGACTTTAAGAGTTATCAGTCCCTACAAACCAGATAAAGACGTTATCAATCCCACAAACCAACTAAAAGATGTCATCATTCCAAAAAACCAGGGCTAATGAAATTTTTTCAGTCCTTTCAAACCGGGGCTTAAAGATGTTATCATTCCTACAAAACCCAAATATCAATGCCCCCGGTCCCCTTCGCCCTTTAAACAACAAAAGACAGTTGGGCCCCTAGGCAGGGGTGTGCAGCTGTTTGGGCCCAAAAATAATTTCTTCTCATGCATGATGAACCCAACCCTTTAAGGCATGAGCTGCTTAAATTGCCCGTAAATGCTTTCTATTTTTATGGGGTTTTCATCTCTGTCTGTCTGTCTGTCTTCGGCTGTCTGTTTTCCCCTCTCTCTCCCCTCCCCTCCCCTCCCCCTCTCTCTCTCCGGCTTCTTGTCCCCTTTCTCTCTCAATCTCTTTTCTTTCTCTTGTCTCTCCCACCCACCCCTCTCTCTCTTGGGGATCTGGCTGTCATCTTGTGTCTCTTCCCCCCCCCCTCTCTTCTTTCTCTTTTTCTCTCTCTCTCTCCCCACACCCCACACACACAACACACACACCACACACACAACACACACACCACCCACTCAAAAAAGCACACACACAAAACTTTTCTCCCGTTCCCCTTTTATAATATGGCGTCTATGGAATTTTTTCCCTAGAAAAAAATTTTGTGTGATTTTGTTTTATAGCGTTTTTTATGCGCCCGCTAATTGGTATTTGTGCGCTGCGTTTACAGCCATTTGGGTTTTTTGGATTCCCCCCATCTTATAATTAAAAAGTCATTTGTACAAAACCCAAGGGGAAATGACGAAAAAAATGGGGTTTTTTAATTTCAAAGACGTTTAACGTGACAGGAAAAACACCCCCCCCTCTCTCTCTCCCCTCCCCCTCTTTTCTCTCTTTTCTTCTCGGATCACGTGTCCGTTTGGGCCAATAGCCAAGGTGTTATCGTGTGTGAGTGTATTGCAGTACGATGCATCGCACCAGCTGGGCACATTGGATTTGACCCAAATTAAGTAGTCATTGATTAATTTCATGACCTTGTTAGTTTGGTTGTGCAGGGGTGTGTGTGACTAGAATTTGTGTGCGAATGGGTTAAGTGGTTGAATGTTTGAGTTTGAGAGAAGTGAGTGTGTGGTAGTAAGTGGAATATTCAGTGTTATGGACCCCGGTGTCGTGGTTTGAATGAAATTATACATGTGTGAACTGTTCATCTGGTTTTGGACTGCTTATTTGAGTTGGGGAGTTAGGTATTGTAGGTCTGTAAGTCTGTCTGTCCCTCCCTAGTTAGTTCAGGTCTTAGCGAGCCTGACAACGACCACATTACTGACCTTGGAAAACGTCTTTCTAAAAGGATTTATCAATTATCAAAAATAAAACATTTTCTGAATCTCCAGTCGAGGAAATTATTTTTTCATGCACATAATATCTCTCATTGATTATGCGTCTACGTTATGGGATAATTCTAGTGAAACAAATTTGAAACAAATCAATCGTTTACATAAGAGAGCTATAAAGCTGGTGCAATTAAAATCTAATTCCTTGACAGGTGATGACTATACAAAGTTAGATATTCTTCCATTGAAAGACAGGCTCTTCTTCAATAAATGCTTATGCATGTATAAAGTAGTTAAGGGAATAGCTCCAAAGAAAATTATCCGAAACTTTGAAAATAATGAAAATAGACATGTTCACAAACTTTCGTTTGCTAGACCCCGTAACAATCTTTACAAATCTAGCTTCATATATTCCGGAGGAACGGCATGGAACAATTTTTCTTCTACTTTAAAAACATGTCCTTCTAAACTACTGTTTAAAAAAGCACTGAAAAAATATTTGATGGACAAATATAAAGTAATTTATGATTATCTATTTTGCTGCATATCCCCTCTTTCTCTCTCTCTCTCTCTCTCTCTCCCTCTCTCTCTCTCTCTTTTCTCTCTCTCCTCTCTCTCTCTCTCCCCTCTCTCTCTCTCTCTCTCTCTCTCTCTCTCTCTCTCTCTGCCACTCTCTCTGTCTCTCTCTCTCTCTTTCTCTCTGACTGTCTGTCTGTCTGTCTGTTGGATTCTTTGTCAATGCTATTTGTCTCTCTGCTATCTGTCAGTCCCCCCCCCCCCCTTTCTCTCTCTCTCTCTCTCTCTCTCCTCTCTCTCTCTCTCTCTCTCTCCTCTCTCTCTCTTCTCTCTCTCTCTCTCTCTGTGTCTCTCTTTCTCTCTGACTGTCTGTCTATTGGATTCTTTATCAATGCTATCTGTCTCTCTGCTATCTGTCACCCCCCCCCCCCCCTCTCTCTCTCTCTCTCTCTCTCTCTCTCTCTCTCTCTCCTCTCTCCTCTCTCTCTCTCTCTCTCTCTCTCTCTCTCTCTCTCTCAAATGTCTTTATTGCCATGTTTGACATGTTGTCCATTGTCCGTCACAATATTGATTAATGGTTGTTAATTGTTTCATTGTTTTCATTACATTGTATATTTCTGATTTATACGTATGTATTCCTTCGAGTTTCTGGTTTTTCACTATTGTGATTGATATTTATGCTTTTTTGTGAGGGCAGGATGAAAAAAAGCTGCAAAGCTTATTCTTTTAACCCTCAATAAAGATAATTTTTGACTTGACTTGACTTGACTTGACACACACACACACACACAAACACAGAAACCCACAAAGGCACACAGACACAGTCACCCCACACATGCACAGACACACACACACACACACACACACACACACACACACACACACACACACAACACACACACACACACACACACACACACACACACACACACACACACACGCACAGACAAACGCACACACACACACAGACTCACACACGAGTGCTCACACACGAGTGCTCACACACACACACACATCGCTCGCACGCACGCAGACAAGCGCACGTACGCTCGCAGCCACACACGAAACTAC
>JAFLJL010005402.1:2500-5000 GCA_018398815.1 Conus ventricosus
TTCTCATAAATCCATGTTAAAGGCGCGCACGCACGCACCACACACACACACACACACACACACACACACACACACACACACACACACACACACACACACACACTCTCTCTCTCTCTCTCTCTCTCACTCACTCACTCACTCTCTCTCTCTCTCTCTCTCTCTCTCTCTCTCTCTCTCTCTCTCTCTCTCTCTCTCACACAGATACCTGTTTCACTTTTCTGTCAGCTTTTGACGACTGTGGGCGTTTAAAGTAAATTCAAACTGTTCAGAAACTGCTGGTTTCATACCCTTCTTGTTGCAAACAAAACACACACAAACACACACACACACACACACACACACACACACACACACACACACACACACACCCCACACCCGCGTGCACGCACGCACGCACGCTCGCACGCACGCACACACGCACGCACGCACGCACCACACACACACACACACACACACACACACACACACACACACACACACACACACACACACACGTTTCGTAAAGAAATACAACAAACGTTTTCACTCTCGACAAACCCTTTTCGTCCGCTAAGCTGCGCTGTGGAAGCATCTCGCCGAATTTGTCACGTGACGCGTATGACGCACGTTGGGCACTTACCGGACCGCATTGCCTTAACTCTTACCCACTTCCCTCCCTTCATATTCAACGATCATATCAGATGTCATGTCCGCAACATTTTCCTGTTGTTAGTTTCAACAATCTGTCATGTCCGAAGATTTTTTTCTGTCGTTACTGTTTCAACAATCAGAATCAGTTTTGTCCGATTTTGCGGATGTCTTTATACATTTTCAGTTTAATGACAAATGACGTTTTCATGCTTAGTGTTTAGTTCAGAAAACAAACTTAAAAGAAAAAAAATTCGCTGGATGAAAAAAGCGACAAATTACAATACAAGACACGATGCATTTCGACCTCTTTGGTCCTTCTTTAGGCAAGATAAAGAACATTTAGGACATGAAAACAAAGAACGAACAATCACATCTTCTCAAACTGGGCGCATTATTTTTTTTTTTTAACTACGTTTTATTTTTATGGCTAGTAAACTGTCATGATTGAATTTTTTTTTTTTTTTAAATAACATCAAAACGTCCGAACTGGTAAGAATTAAGAAACAAAACTCGTTTAGATTGTCCAGAGAGAGAGAGAGAGAGAGAGAGAGATGACGCCATGAAAGCAAACACAACGCCAGCTGTTGGTCTATACTTCACAATATTAACCATTGGCGGGGAGACTACCCCTTCAAAACTATCGGCAGACGTAATGAAAAACAGAAGAAGAAAAAAAACGAAAAAAGAAAGGGCAGTATAAACTGAAACTGCGATCGTGACTTGCTATAGATATAATTATTACCTTGAGCTTCGGCTCACAGTACACAGGTCGATTTGTAGTCCTACGCTGACGTCACAACTATGAAAAGGACGCACGCGTATCTCGTGTCTGTTGAAAGCACTAGAGGCGGCAGTCTGGATTGGAAAATCCTTTGGCTTCAGTGCAGTGGGGAGCAAAATGTTCGTTTCAACTCGTTCTGTGTTACCGTTTATCATCGAATGTTGTCGATGAGGGTAAGGGTAAAAAAAAAAAAAAGCCATAGGTCATGAAGGGCAACTGTAATTATTATTTGTAACCTCCCCCACCCCCACCCCAATCCCACCCCCATCCCACCCCTACATAAGTGTCAAAGCGGTTTGTCCCGTGTTATCTGACATTTGCCTTTAAAGGACGTTTAAACGTGAATGTACATTTGCCTTGAAAGGAAGTTTAAAGTGAATGTACACATTGCCGTGAAGGAAGTTTATAAGTGAATGTAAAATTGCCGTTAAAGGAAGTTTAAAAGTGAATGTACGTTTGCCTAGAAAGGAACCTTAAAAGGGAAAGTACAATTGCCTTTAAAGGAAATTTACAAGAGAATGTGCATTTGCCTTTAAAGGAAGTTTGATTAAATGAAAACGAAAGAAGTTTAATTAAAAGTGAACGTACATTTGCCTTAAAAGGAACTTTAAAAGTGAATGTGCAGTTGCCTTTAAAGGAACTTTAAAAGAGAATGTGCATTCGCATTTAAATGTCAACGAACAATTCCTTTTAAAAGAACTTTAAAAGTGGACGTGAGCAACAATTCTCGCTCAGATGTTTCACCGTCTTTAGCTTGCGCGTTCTGTGTTTCTTCTTTGTTTCTGCTTCGATTGTGTTCTAGTGTTGTGTATCTGTCCAGCTTCTTTCTTACGCTTCTTCCTTTTGAACTTTTATTCCTTGCTCTCAGCGCGGTATTGAATATTTCTGCCTGCAACTTGGATCGGATCCAAAACCACGTTTGCCCTTTGGAAAGAAGACAGGCTAATCTGGAGAGCGAAACACGGCGTATAATGGCCTCTCATGGACGTAAGGCGAGATTTGATTGCCCGTTACAGGCGGTCGGTAATACTGTTTTATTGGCTAATTTTGACAGCAAGATGGGAGTTAATTGGCTAATAACCGCAACAA